>WAAE01007700.1:0-168113 GCA_013400495.1 Nicator chloris
AAAAAAAAATTAGGCTACTTACAGCATCCACTTTACTCTGTCTCCACAGACGGGGAACATCAAACACTTGCATGAACATCCCTTTCAAGTTAGCTATGACTACAGCTGCCAACACAGACTGTGAAGAAAAAGAATGAAAAAGTGGTATTCAGAAGCAAAGATGCGTATTAAGTTAGTGCTCAACATGACACACTATAAACCACAGCCCTGTCTAGACTCAGTCACCACAGTTTAAAGAAGGATATTAATCTTGCCCATCACAGTTGAGCACTTGGATCTGATGTGGCTGTGCTGCAGAGGAAGAGTACAGTACCTTTTGTAAGGGCTCTAGCAATTTCCCCAGGGCAACAATAGAAATCAAAACGATCCCAGCTGAGATTATACCAGCAATCTGCAAAGAACAGTGTTTATAGGAAATGAATTTACTACGATTCTATCATCTGTTTCTAGGATTACAAAGAAAAAGGTACAAACAGTTGCACATTACGTTTCTTTAGGAACAGGGAGACCTGCCAAAGTGTCGTTGTGTTTAGGTATATACAGGCAACCATTCTGCACTTCAGCTAACACAGAGCAAGTTCAGCTAAGCGGGAAGCCTAAATAAACACAAGGTAGTAGCTCTTGAGGGGTTATGTTACAAAGACAGATGAATGGAGCAGTCTGTGTGTAAGCTGGAAAAGGAGCTGCTAGATAACCTGTAGTTTTTCACGGGTAAGGAGTGCACAATTGTAGTTTGGTAAAACAAAGTCGTTTACTTAACATGACAAAGATGTTCCGTGGCTGATGGTGATTGGCAAATGGCAGAGCCGCTCAGGCCAGTACATGGGGGCTTACAGATATCATGGCCAGCTGGGAGAAATTTCCTTCCACATCCTACTGTGACAAACTCAGTCCTCTAATTGGAAACGAAATTCTGGGGAACTAGAGTTAAAAGATTTCTGACCCCTAAGGTAACTCATGCTATGTAAAACTTCATTGCCCTCTTCTGGCAGAGCTACAAAAATGAGTCACTACTAGAGCTGAGCTGCTAAGACACCCGTGGCTTTCCATGTGCCAGCAATGCAATCGTTTTAGGACTGTTTTCATCTCACGGTGGAATCTGTGCACTACACAAAATCAAATTTACCTGTGCACAGTACTAGTAAGAAGAGGTCATTACCTGAGTCTTTCCACCAGTACTTTCTTGGACTGCAGTCCGTGAAAGAGCAGTAGTTGCAACAAAACAAGAAAAGGCACCTGAAAAAATGTTGCTGAACCCAAAGGCAATAAATTCCTGAAAGATAATTGGATAATGCTGTAAATAAAGATGCCTGAAGACAGTCTCTCAATGGAGAAAGACAATAGTTTCTGCAGTAGTTGATAAAGTAGGTAGCACAATAATATTAAGAAGAGTATGAATTAGTAATAGCTGTTAAATGTTTACACAAATTCCTCTTGTGCCAGTGCAGCTGCCTCTGTTTGGAAACACAAAGAAGTTGGTATACTCCCCCGGAAGTGGACATACTTGTTTGAGTACAGAGGTATTTAATGCTTACTTCCATCAATGTTACCAAACTTAACATTTCTAAGAATTACACTGGAATAATTGGGTAAGAAATGGGTACTAGAATAAGTTTAACTCCCAGGTATCATCAGCTAAACAAATTATTTTGGTCAGTACAATAGTCTGAGTTTAGACAAGCCTTTAACTAATGCAATGCATTGTATTATTAGTAGAACTCTTAAGGAAATTTGCAATAAAACACAGTTTCACTGAAAACTTCTAGTTTGCTGAGTCAGAAGTTTTTCACTATAAGCATCCCAATGAGCTCATGCTGAGTCTCAGGCAGCATAGATTCTCACAGATTTGCCCCAGGGTCACAGATGTGACCTACTGATCATCAGTACCTACTGATGCTGGTTTTCCTGCTCAAGTGACAAGGACCCTGGGAGCTTTATGTCCTGGGATCTTGGCCATTCCTCTGCTGGGAAATAAAGAATTTGGGAGCTGTCTGCAACCAGCCCCATATAATTGACACATATAAAAGAAACATTGTTTTCACCAAGCTGACACAGGCACAGGAGCTTTTCACTCACTGCAAGCTTTTAAAAATATAGTTTAAGGTTTGATTCTGACTGTCTCTCTTCTTGTCTACAAAATTAAATTTCCTGTAAAGTTTCATTTACCTACAACTACAAGAGCAGGAACAGACCTAAATGATTCATGCCTGTTCCCATGTAACTGCCGTGGTCTGCGAGAAAATATTGGAGGTATAGTTCCTAGTGTTCTTAGGTGTTAATAATCTGGATCTATGAAGACAATATAGACACTGGTAGATAACAGTATCAACCCATCCATCAAAATTATTTTACTACCTGCTTTTACGATGTTATTTTAACTTCTCCAGATCAAATAAACTATTTGCCCATCCTCCTGGGCTGCATTTAACCTTTGCTACATGTAAAATTCCTAACATAGTACTGAAAGGAAGGCACTTTGCTTTTTTAAACTATCTTCTACTACAATATTTAATCAGTATCTTTGAAGCACACCACTTCTGGCAGAACAACATATTCAACAACAGAACAGCATAAACAGCACTTCTAGGATTATGTATTATTCTTTGTGATTTATTAAACTGAAAGTTGGTGCATTTTGGTCAACTTTAAGACCAAGTGCTACCAGATATGACCTTTGAGGATTGTAAACTGACAAACAGAAGCATAATTTTCTTATATACTGCAAAACAGTGTTTTTAAAATCAATCTTTATGTAATCCATTAGTATTAAAATAAAGGACTCATTAAACAAAATACTCATCTATTTGTTGTAGTGAGGGCATTTTCAATACGCTCAAAGGATAAAATTAAAAATTAGCAGAGATGCAGGACAAGGAAGCTTTCTGACATTTTAATTGCACACCATGGGCAAGCAACATAACCCCCAGTGAAGACATTGAACAAATGCAGGAATCCTGTAAGAGCTTGTGATGCACAGCTCATTTCACATTCTAGCTGTGTGCCCCTAGAAACCAATGCTTAAAGCAGTTCAGCCATTTAGTGCACACAGCTACTCCAGCACATTCATATGCTGGCAGGCATTAACTTTTGTGAAGCTGCAGGACTGATCTATTAGGTTACATGTGTAGTTACATTGATCTAACTGGTGTCATGCTGAGAAGTACAATAATTTATTAACTGTAAAGTTCAGCTGATTCAAATCCTGCATGACGACCCAGCCTAAATAAAGCTGTCCAGAGCAACTTCTTAACTTGACATTGTCTTCGTCTGCCCAAGCAACCCACCTCAAAATATGCCTTACAAGTGGAAATGGGAAGTAAGTTGCTAGGCCATGTCAGCTTGACATCACCAGAAAATTCCCCTATACAGCGCTCAGCCCTTTCAGAGCTACTGCAGTCACTAAACCAACAGAGAAGGAATGAAATAGTATGAAAAGCCCATACTGAAGATGGATCTGGCTCTTCTCTACGTGGCCATTTCAGCTAATTTTTTTTCAAGAGTTGAAAGAATTTCTCCTGTCGGACTTCAGTGCTTGTCTGAAAAATGTGTGTGAATGGTGTTTCTTTCATTTCGCTTTCATTTGGCTACTCAGAAAATCAGCATGTTTTACATCCATTATGTTTATAAACTATTTTGGTTATACATACCTGGTTTCCATCAATAGCATAGTCATACTTGGTTGCATATACCTTCCCCACAGATACAGCAATAGCGTAAGCAACAATAGCAATGGAAAAGGAGGCTGCAATCATCTGGGAAAACAGGCTGACATTTGGAGGCTCAGGAGGCAAAAATCTAGCATTTAGAAAATATATTAGTGTTACCAACTTTGAATTCTGTTCTTACCAGAACTGTCAAGGAGTCTGAGGAGGAGGTATACAGGTTGCTTATAATATGAAGTGTAATGTTTCAAGTTAATAAAAAGGTGGAAACAGCCCATTGACATACAGAACACGCTTATCTAGCTCACCCCAGCCCAAATCCTGATGCTATTAGTCAGCAACAAAGCTCCCATTGTTCTCAGCATGACTGAGATTTGGCCTTGTGATAGCAAAGTGAAAAACTACATTTTTTGAAGCATCGAATAAAGAATGTATTGACTAGTACGATGAATTACATAAATATGTTAATGACACTTCATACTATTGTTAACATACTTCTTCAGTAAGATCTCAGAAGCATTTTATCCCCTACTGTGTTTCCACAAATTTTAATTAATTAAGCCCTGAATACCAAATGGAATGTGAAGGTTACTACTGTGAAGTGCTCTGAATCTTTCAAGTGGAAGTCTCTACCAGTGTAATCCTCAACATCCTTGCTCCCATGAGTATGGAAGTGACAAAGTGGGATAACAGTAGCAGCATGAATATGAACTGCAGTGGGATAACTCAGGATTACAGAAATAAATACATGCAGAATTTCTTTATTAAAAATCCTTAATTTTTAAAAACCATTTTCCATAGTCCTATAGTCACTTCAAGAAGCAATTAATTTTAAGATGGACTTCATGAATTAGATAGACATTCCTAAACCCATTTTAAGAAGAAGGAAAGCTAGGCAACATATTTAGGTGGCATAATTGATAGAGCCTGAAGTAAAACTCAGAAAATCTGCAGACCTGAGTTCTAAACTCAGGTTACAGCTCTCAATGTTTCTTTTATGCATTTTCTCTTACTACAGTCATTTTTAGCCAATTAAAATAATACCTTTTTCCCACAAAACAAAGACACTCACCCTCTTGGAATGCTCTTAACAATGCCTGCATTGTATTTTTTTTCCAAGTCAGCAGCATATGAAATGCCAGTGGCTACTATTGTCTGTAATAAAATAAAACAACAGTTTTAAGACTTAAAAAGGATTCTTCTCTTCCTGTAGCTAGACCCATGCATTTTATCTGCTTTCAGCTTTTGTTATGCTCCTTTTCTTACCACAATAACTTCTATTGGTATAGGTATAGGTATCTTGTGTTTGAACCGATCGTTTATTTCTTTAACTACCATGCAGACAAAAATGGTGAGGAGTCCAGCAATAAGATCTGCAATGTTGGTGGTACCAATTTTTTCAAATGTTTCCACAAGAGTCTGAAAAATAAAAATGACAACATAAAACATGCCCATGTTTACTTGAAGGATGTGCAAATACTCATTAGATGATCCAGATGCGTAGGGTTTTGGAGAAGGCCAAGTAACTTCTTCATTCAAGCCTGGAGAAGCCCAAGGAAAATGTATTGTCAAGGTGCTACAGAATCAGTAAATGGATTTAATAGCAACTTTAATGGAAAAAGCATAACTGCAAGAATTGTCCACATAGGGGGCTTCTGAGCCCCAAATTTTAGTCAATTAATACTAAGTAAAAAGAGCTAACTCTCTACTTGTGTTCTACCTCTACCTGTATCGGAGCAAGGAAGGGAAGATCTGTAGCTTCTTCACTTTGACAAATAGCAAGGGAGATCCTCGTTTTTCTAAAGAGAGCTAGCAGACCCATGGGCAAAGCTCTGGTTCACTACACGCCCAGTACACATGGTCTGTGCCTTACATGGTTCCTATTTCCACTGGTGACAAACAGAGAATGAGTGTGAACACACAGGTCCTGCCAGGCTGTGGAGAATCCTGCACTTCAGAAAAGCAGCCACTAAACCTCACTCTACAGCAAATTCACCCTCCCAGCAGAGTTCAGCCCCAGACTGCAGCACTCACAACTGGGCTGCAATAGGCAGCTCCCTTCTCTACCCTTCCTGTGCCCTTGCTTCATCCTATGGTTTATTACAAGTCATTGTACAGAGAAAACATGAAGAGATGATTACAGAAAAGTCACAAATACTCCTCTGTCCTCCTCCTAAGCATCAGGGTAGTTCTCACTTGCCTCCTGTCTCCATGCAAATGTAATTATTCCATGCACAGTGAAGTAGCTGTAGCAGAATGATCTGGTAGAGAAGGGGCTAGAAGCAGACTTGCATCCTGGTTAGCTCCCCCAGTAATGAGCTTTTGGTTTAAACATAAGAAGAGGAGGTTTGCAGCAGCAGCACCATACCCACCCTTCTGAACAAACTTTGGAAAACATGTAAGTGCTTAATGGGCTATGTTTTCTAAGCTAAAGAGGCAGCCTTCCTGAAACACTGAATCAGACGCCCTCCCTTGGCTGACTGAAGCCATTTCTTGCCCATTCTGCTGTTTACCACGGATCCCATATGAATGGCTGACCACCTCTTGCACTGCTTCACTTCCCAGGGAAACAGTAACTTCCGAGCTTTGGTTGTGGATTCTGCTAATGTTGGATGCTTGGTGTTGCAGTTTGTTAAACAACGCTAGTGAAGCAAGTCCAAAACTTGCTGAAGCAGACACAGCAAATCACTGGTTGAGCAGACCAGAAATAACAATTTCTTTGCTCTACATGCACCTGCAAACACATTGACCTGGCTCATCTGCAAGAACACACAAGCTTTCAACTTTAACCTAAAAAGTCAGCATCCCACTCAGGCTTGCTGGAGCAGGAGGAACCATGCAGTCCTTTTAAAGAGTGTATTATACTAAATAACATCCATTCAATAAACAAAGAGATGGAAAAAATGCTGGATTAACAAGTCCATCATTCTGCCAGGTCTGTTGTAAGGTCTATTATAAAATACTTTGTCTCACCTAACTTTTCATGTTCTGTGGGGAAGTTTTCATTCGTTCTGAAAAGGCCCATAAGATGTTAATTTTTTACCCCCACAAATAGTCCTCCAGATTTCTTTTTTTAATTTTTACCTTGCTGTTTATAGTTACATTAATCCTATTATTGTTAATCTTGATGTCTATTGTATCATTGCTAGTCTGGTTGTCAGAACTGGCAGGTAAAATCTCCAAATACATTTTTTTTCCCAGAACAGCCTCCTTTAGAAATCTGCTATTCTAATATGAAGTGCTATGGAAGATTTAAAATACTGTGAACCTGGATAGTTTCATGCTGAAGTCAGTGACACAACTCTGAATAATTTTCCTGGGAAGGACAATATTTTGTAATACAAGACCTCTCGGAATTCAGTATTTCTGTAATGCAGCCAAAAGATTTCTCCATTTGAGCATTTTATATAAAATTAACAAATGGAGTTGTGACAGTAACAGTCAGCCTGACATTTGCTAACCAATAGGTGCCTGGCCAAAGGATGGGAATCTGTATCCTTTAGGTATTCTCATGCATGGATACAGTGTGAAATGGAGAGCAATGCCCTTTACCAGAATGACCTGCTGGTTTAAGTGTAAAGAGCCTTGGGACTGGCCAGCTTTGGGAGATGACCTGAAGGGGCTAATAAGGGATTAAATGTCCTTCACAGTAAGTGAGAAAGCGAGGGATGAGACAAACTGTAGTCTCCAGAAGTGAAAAACTGTTTTGTTCGACAATCACATTTAAACTTCATGTGGAAAAGTGCTCTCTCTGAAAAAGACTTCAAGATGGCAATTAGGCTTTCTGTCTGGGGAACACCAAAGGCAGCTACTTAGAGCCTCACAGCTACAAATGAACAGCTGCAGGTCTTCATGAAAGTGAGAAGTAAAGGAATGCCCTAAACTTACCACCATATATGTGAACCATCCCTGTGTGAAATGGAAGCAGAAGATAAGCAACTATATAAAAATACCTGTCATAAAACCAAAGCAGGTTAGAAGGGCATACTTACATATATTATGGAAAGGACACCATTATAATTTTTAGTTGAAACATTCAGAACTATTTTCAGTTGTGACACAAGCACTTGAAAAGCAGCTGCAGTTGTGAACCCCCCAACTAGTGGATCTGCAAGGTATCTCACAATGAAACCAATCTGGAGAACTCCAAATATAACCTGGAAAAATCATGAAGAAAAACAGCTTGTTAAATAACAAAAAGGTACACTTTTATTTGGAGATTCCTTATGCTTTTTGTCTTTGTTGATGCAGAGTCTTAGGATCATATTTCCCCCATTTCAGCCTAGTGTAGTTTAGTATCATCCATCCAAGGAAATAAAGGAGACCTGAAGAAATGTGTGAAAGGAAGTTCCAGGACATGCACCATTAGTACTCAGTTTCATGCAGGTCTTCTGGTTTGCAATCACAAGGCTATTGTGTTCTCTGTGCTTCCAGTCACGCTGTCAGACACTCTACACAGGAGAAGCAGCTCCTGAAAGTTTGCAATAACTTTCTTTAATTTTTGTGTTTTATTACAGGAAAATGTCTGACTGCCATAGTAAGTATTTTCCTGCCATTAACATTAAAGCAGTGTCAACCTTGTGTCTTCAAGTCAACTATTTTACCTGTAAAATTCCAACCAGGAATGTGAGAGTACTAGCAATCAGCACTCTCTGTGCATCTCTGGATTCAGTGTCTATCAGTGCCCCAGTGCCATTAGTCCCTGTAGCATTACTGCCTTCTATGAGAAAATTCTCATCAGGGGCCATGCTCAATACAACAGATCCCACCATCAAACTGACTACTGGGAATGGACCTGTAATGACAAACAGAACACACTAAAGTTTAACATACATTGAAAAAAAAAGTCAATTTATCAGACTAGATAAGAAACTCTAGGTCAGAAAAACCATATAATATTGTAATTGGGGTACATTGGTGGTTTTAGGGGGCCAAAAGCCGCAGGCACTGCATACATGAGACAAAAATACTGCTCCTTCTTTAAATACTGCTCCTTCTTTAAATAGCTCATGTTGTACATACAGATACAAGTGCAGTTTCATGCTTTGCTTGAGCCAATTTAGGGCTGTACAAAGGCCAAAAGGGGCAACATGTTCAACACGCTCCAACCTTCTCCCTTGTATCAGCATCACAACCAGACAACACAGATCACCAATCCAGGTGAAAGCAACGCTTATTTCTTTAAGTTTTGGGGTTTCTTTGCTTGCCTGTGGTTTTTTTGGTTGGTTGGTTTTTTGTTTTTTTTTTTGTCATGGTTAGTTTTCAGCTGATCCAGCGTGACACATGATCAGGGATCCCAACACCACAGCTGTGGCAGCAACATGATCCAATGGGGAGGACCACATCTTTTGGCAGTATTGTGCTCTTACATTGGCTAAAGATGACTGAAACTGTACTTTGGGCATGATACAGAGGAAGTGATCATTGTGTCAGCAAAACACAATCTAAAAGTAATCATATTGGTTGCAGTTATTTACAAAAATTGTGCAGAAAAGGAAAATGTCACGAAATTTCTCAAAGAAGGTTAAATTAATTGTACAGGTACCTTAGAGGACACTTTGTGAATAAGAGCATTGGGGAAAGCATAAAAAACAAGTGTTTGATAATCTAGAAAGTAGGAATCCCACTATAAATAGACATAAGTCAGATCTGGATAGCAAATGTGAGCTGCTTTGTAGGGTAGGAAGAGGCTAACAAAGTTGAGAAGACATACAGAGACTTCTGATGCAGCAGAGAAGAAAGTTGATGAAAAAGTGTAGCATTATGCCAAAGCTTTGGGAGGGGAAAACAATGTGTTCTTAGTAGGTATGAACAAGGAAAGACGAGGTTTTGTTAGAATCAAGAAAAAGAGACTTCAGTGATCAAGCTGTAACAAGGAATTTTAAATGTGAGAACTGGCAGGAAACAAACCTCATATTCTAAAGAAAGTATTCAGAAAGAATCAACAAGGTTTACCCATAGCCTTGATGTGAGGACCTAGAGTGAGGCTGGAGTGGATTCACAAGTTCTGCTCTCCCCGACAGGCAAGAAGAAGATACTGTCCACAGTAATGAAAAAGGATGCAGCAAGTAAGGCTTGTAGAGAAGACTAAAAGAGCTCTGTTTTAGCCATCTTGAGCTTGAGCTGATAGACAAAATGTTTGTCATTCATACTGCCTACTGAGGCCTTGATCTTGTCATGTCTTGCAAAGAGTGTAGCCAAAGACAAGATTTAAACTTCAGCACAAATTCAAGCAAAAAGCAGGGGCATACCTGAAGTTAGCTATTATGCACAATTGCCTGTATAAAGAAGAAATAAGCCTTAATTTCCCAAGATCCACCAATATTAATATTCACCATAGCCAATTTGTTTCAGAAAGTAGTTATATTGTATGAAATATCAAAGTCTGCAGTAAGGATTAACACTTTGTAATAGATAATTCACTGTAACTTGAACACATGCAGTTACCAACTGAGATGTGCCTTGATGTTCCCAGGAAAAAGTATGTCAGGATGGGGAAAAAAGCAGAATAGAGACCATATCCAACAGGGACTGCAACCAGCAAAGCATATGCCAAACCTGAAATGATAGATCATCAAAATATCACATTTAAAATCTCTCAGCAATCTACTATCTTGTCTAGAATAGATTTTCAAAAAGATTTACTGCTTTGGTCCAGATGCAATTTAGAATATGTTTTGTCTGTAAGCCAGTTGCAGGCACACATGTGAGCGGGTATCAATGACTGTATATCCCATGCTGGTAGCTGAATAAGTAAACACTGAAAGATGTTCCTATATTTGCATAGGTAGCCCAATACACAGGCTGAGATAAGAAACTTAAGTTGAGAACATTGTTGCAAGAATGTGTGCTTCTTGAGAGAAAAGGAGGATATGTGAAAGTTCTAGTTACAGACAAATTTCAAGTGCAAGACTCTGAATTATTGCATGACAAATATGCTTCAGAATCTTCAGCCCTTGTGAAAATAGGGCCACTTCTTTTCCCAGCAGCAGCTTAAAAACTAATCTACCAATAGTAAGTTGCATAAATTTGAGAGTCTTGGTTCTTCTTTCTTTGCACACCTGTGCAAGCTGTCAAATCCAGCAAGCAATAAAAAAAAAAAGAGCCTTCAGAATCATATCCCACTTAGCCAGAGTATAGTATTCTCCTTCAAATATTCTCCAAAACCTGTCAGAGTTGAAATAACTGAAGTCTTGGTCATACTGCTGTGACTGATGGGAGGACTGCAAGCAATACACATAGTTGCTGGCAATTAGGGACTTCAGGGACCTCAAGATCCCAGAAGCCTCTTTTTTAATGCAAATTTTTGGGCCAATTTTTCCTGTATTGCATTTTCTAAAATTTCAGATTTTTTTTTAAATTATAGCTAGGTGTAGATTTACATTAATTTGGGTTTTTTCCTTTTTTTCTACTTTTTTTTTTTTAATGCATAGGTGGGAGACCAGACAGTATATTTAAAAACATAGGTTTAACAAATTGATTCTAATTAAGAGAAAATCAAGCCACTGGGGAAAAAAAAAAAAGGAGGTTATAGTATGAGCACAATAGCTGTTGTAAGTAATATGAAAGGTCCATCTAGCCCAGTTCATTTTAAAAAGGCACAGGGCTCCTGTAACTGTGCCACTACCTTCAACAAAGATCTTCCAGTTCTGACACTCTTCTTTGGGAAAGAATAATTTTCTTTATTTCTCAGGTCACCCCCTGCCTGGGGCAGAAGTTTGTAATGCTTTTTTTCTGCCAGTCTCTGCCTCCCTAGCATGCTCCAAGGGAACAGACAAGAGGAAATACTTGTGTCTAATCGGGAATGCGTAAACTGCTTTCTTTGTTCCCAATGTAAATCTTTGTCCCCTTCTGCAAACACTTAATTTCCATTGAGGGAAAGTGTGGGGTTGACACGAGTTTTGCCTGCTGCAGTCCCGAAAAAATTGTGAAAATAGTGTAAGAGCTCTACCGAGATTAAAGAAATGAGTGTGTGGATGTGTCAGGGTTATAGTCAGTCTTGTCCTAGACGGATGCTGCCTCAGGCAGGATGGTTCTGCCCCCTGAGTCTTCCTTAAATAGCTTATTTAAACTAATTTCTGCTTATTTCCACCACTTTCCTATTTGTTCATCTACTGAAAATTTAACTAATACATGGAATAAGGAAGTAAGGAAAAAATATTGCAAGCCATGTACTCTAAACATCCATCAAGTTTAACTTTTTAAAAAATGTGAATATATCACCACCTCCTTGAGAGTTGTCTTCTGCAGAGACCTGAACAACCTTATGAGATGAATTTTAAAGAGAAGTAGATATCAAGGTTGCATTATTTTAGGGGAATAACTAGATTTTTGTAGGCAGTTGCAGGAGAACTATAGGCTTAGACAACCAAGAAGGAGAAACGAGACCACACAACCTATCTGATTTATCACAATGTAATTAAAATTTTAAATATCAAAATTAATACTCTTCGAGTACAACGCCTGGAAGAAAAGTTAAATACATCTTTATAGCACATCACAAGAAATTTAAATCTTCTAGCCAAGGAAAGAAAAAGGAATAAATTAAACCCATAAATTATTTATTGCAAAATAATACCTAATATCTAGTATTAAATAACAAGCCTCAGATTTGTAATTCCATCTGCATAACGTCCCTGTGTTCAGCCAGCTCCCGTATAGGGACGTCCTGGGCAGCGGAGCGCCGGCGTGCCGGGCTTTACCTTGCAGGGTGGCAACGAGGCCGGTGCTGAGCCCCGAGATGATGTCGCTGATCAGCCACTCTTTCACCCGGTAGTTGGGCAGCCACTCCAGGATGGGCAGAAAGGACTTGGCAATCTGAAATGCCCTTTTCCTTGAACATCTGCGAGAAAACAAGGGATGAACACACCCCACGGAGCTGCAATTGGAGCGCTCCAAGAACCCCAAAGTGACAGCCGAGCTGATGTACATTTAAATTTAAGGGGCAGTGACCGTCACAGTCCTGTCTTCCAGACAGGGACGGGGCACGTACTGGTGTCAAAAGCGCGCTCCCTGAAGAAGCACCCCGTGGGCAGCTGCGATACGGACGGGAGCGGGGATGCGTCTGCTCGCAGTCTGGCGTGCGGGGCACTTCATCCCTCGGCGGGTGCAGTTTGTGGGCGCCGGGACGGCGCGCCCGCCGGCGCCCCCCGGCTCCCTCCCGCCGCTCGGACCCACCTGCAGGCCGCCTGCGCCCGCTCGCGGAGCGTGGGCGGCAGCGGCGGTCGCCGCTCGTTCTCCTCCTGGAAGCCGGGCTCGCTGTAGATGGGCCGCGCCACCACGTAGTGGCTGAGCTCGGCCGGCGGCTCTGCCGCCCGCCCGCCCGCGGCCATGGCCCCGCCTGAGCCGGCGGGCGGCGAGCGCGGCCCCCCCTGCCGGCCCCNCTGCATTTATACGGCCGCCCACGGCCCGGCGCTTTATTTACGGGGAAACAGAGAGACCCGGCTCCGGGCCGGCCCGGGCGACGCCTCCGTCCGCCCTCCCCCCGGTGCCCCCTCGTCAGCCCCGCTCCGGCCGGCGCTCCCCGAGCGACCGCCCCGACAGCGCCCGTCCCCTCGGGCGGGGGCTGCACTTCAAAGGCGGCGGCCCGCGGGCAGGCGGCGGGGGAATGACTCTGGGGCGTGCGGAGCGGGGCTTGCTGCACGCACACGAACCCCTCCAACAGGTGATGGCCTCTGCCCCTCACCAGCTGCCCCGAAGAACCACCTGCCCGCCGGCGGCCAAGGTTCTCGCTGTTAAGGCGAGCCTGAGGGAGCGAGATAGGACCAGCCACTCTCGCACACTGCTTGGCCCGCACGGAAGCCTCCTTGGAGTTCCCAAAGCCCTGCCGCGTCCCATGACCCAAGTTTTGGGAGTCATCTCCGTGCATAGATATAAATGCCTAATAAATAGCACCTGCTCTCCAAACCACCTCGAGCTAATGCAGGAGCCTCGGTGGGAAGAAGTGGCTCAGGCCCCAAAGGCTCTTTGTGTCACACCTGAAAAGACAGAAGGTGGCCCAGGGGTGCAACTTCTGGTTTGCTGAACTCGTAGGCTCGTAGGGAATGAGATCCTTGGCAGCCCTGCTGTAATTTAGGATTACAGATAGGACGGGGGCTGAAAAAGTCAGTCCTGCATGCTGAATACTGCTGGCTACATTTCAGCTCTTCTACCTTACATGGGGCAGACAACCTAGCAAAGATCTTGCAGGAGTGAAGCGAAGCATGTATCCTCCTCACCTAAGAGACTTCCTGAAATAAGAATCAGTGCCAGTGTTTCAGCCAACACCAAAGAGGTGCTGAGGGCACACACTGACGGTACAACATAAGGCGAAGTATTTGTTCACTGAACTACTCAGGCATGGAGTTGGTTTCAAAGCAATTAAGTATAGTCCTAACTTCAGACATATTGAAGCCAGCATTACCAAAATGGAAAGAAGCTATTTGCTGAAGTATTTTTTGTAGGGTTAACACAATTCAGGTTTCCTAATTCTGCAACTGGCTTCCCCTCTGCTACACTGTAAGGAAATCTGGGTACACTGCTGAACTGTATTGATCTGACCAATGATGTATCCAGCACTGAAGCAGCCAGCCTCCCAAAGCAAGTCTCAGCATTTTGTAGAAACCTGTAAGCATGGCACCCGAGTCAGTAAAAGCTGCCTTCTTCCAGAGGAACAAGGAAAGTGGTCTGATGTAAATGCTGCTTAATCCAGGATGGGAAAGCTTTCAGATTTTCTCATTAGCAGATAATAGTATGGGGAAATGGAAGTAATGTTGGAAAAGACATATTAGACATATTCTAAAGCACATACTGAAAACTGAGCTGGTATCAAAACTGAGTAATGTATTGGGTTAGAATCCACTCCAGATAAAAATGGAGCACCATGAAAAGCAGTTTTGAAAACTAAAAAGCTGTTGTGGTAACATTGTCTTAGTTCTAAAATTAATACAAAGACAATGAAATTACTCCAGCAGGTATAATGGCTTCTAGGCTAATCATAAAAGCAAAGAACAACAGCAAAATCATTTGCAGGAACCCAATGTAGATGCCCTACACTTAGCACATAAACTCAGTTTCCGGGACTGGCTGTGTATTATTTACTATTTTCTCCTAGAATATCCCTAAAACTACAATTATCTTATTACTTATATAACTAAGATTTTAGAGAACTGCTTGATATCAAGAGGAAGAGACATAATAAACAAGCAATTAACACAGGAAGGGTACAGTCAGAAGAATCGGAATTGCCTGTAACTCACACTCCTTGCAAATTTGTTTCCTGCAGCACATCTGCCTGAACAGTACTCCAAGCTTCAGCACCTCAGGTGGTGAGATGCAGTAGGAGCACCTGGAGATGATGTACAGATGAGAACTCTGTAGGACCATGAATATTGGCAGAACAGAAGTATGCAAGTTCAAGGTTTCAAGAGGTTTCAAGAAAAAAAAATCATCTCCATCTGTGTAACACAACGCTTTTACCAGAATTTGAAAAGACAATTATTTTAGGAAGAGGATGAAGACTGTAAACCCTGACAGAGAGACACGTCTGTCTCAAATCAAATGCAACATGTTTGTGAACTGTGATGTTGCTGACTCCACTCAGGATGCATCTCCCTTCCTCTCACCTTTCAAACTAGAAGGCAGGCTCTTAGTTTTTAATTTTTCAACTTTTTTATTTGGTTGGTTGGTTTTTTTTTTTTTTTGTTGGAGGGTCTTTTGTTGGTTTTTTGGGGGAGGGGTGTTTAGGTTTTTTTAGCTTGAAATCTGCATCAGTCTTCTGAATCCTTTTGTTTACCTTATTATTTGCTATTATTTTCTAATTAGTTCATATTCACTTTGTACTTGGTATGAAACAAACAACCTAGGACAGATATACAGCCTGTTTCCAAGAGCCCTACTTCACTGTATACTCTGTTTCCTTAGACCTCTAATGCCCAAGTCATGTCTGGAGAAGAATCAAAGCCTAAGATTTTGTCCTTACTGGCCAAGATTAATAATAACAGTTCCTCTCTCCCTTCCTCTCACATTGTCCATTCCATATCCTGTTAAACTCTCAAAGAAAGGAGTAGTTTAGCACCCTCTTCTTCTATAGTCACAGGAACAGGGATTTAAACCTCATGCTTAGTAAGATGTAGCATATGGTCTCACCACCTAGGTGAGAAGTCATTACACTATCTTGCAAAACACAATTATCACCTAAGGTACTGCCTCTTCTGGCTGTGCCTTCAAAGAACAAATCAAATCAGGCTACACAGACAGTCTGACCTCAAGCATCAGGGTAAAGGGTTAAAGCAACAGCTATTTTACGTCCAGAGTCTTGCAGACATGCTTTTATGACAGCAGTAATTGGTGCCCAATTTCCAGATGAGTTTGAGAGATCCTTCCCATATTCACGTTCCCTGGTAGCTGGTTTTGGCATCCCCTCTCTTCCAAGAGACACACTAGAGCTAATATCTAACACCTACTAGTCACTAAATATAGTGGGGAGGGTCCCACTCGCTAAACCCTGGTGCACCCAAGTATGTTTGAGAATCCAAACATCCCAGATGCACTTCATGCAGACCAAGACCACCTTCACACAGACCAGCAGGCAATCTTTTAGCATGTATAGTCCTGGGCTGTACACTCTGCTTCCCTCTCTGCTTAGCTCTCCCAAAGCTGGAGCTGGAACAGCAAAACCTTTTCAGGGCACTTGCCCTTGCAGGTGGTAGAAAAACTCTTTGGACCACAGCTGTATTTCAGAGTGGACTTGAAACTAGAGGGACTCTTGTTTTCCTCACAAATACACCTTGCAATGCTTGTCCTTATTTGTACACTACCTCATAAACAAAACACAAACATTACGTTTTACAATAGAAAATAAAACATTCCACATTATTCCTGAACGGAGGATGCTCAGTTCTAGAACTATGTTTTCACACATTCCAGAATTAATGCACACAGCAATAGGCAGCACAGAGTACTGAAGGACAGGAATGACATAACTGAGAGTTGATTTTCCAGCTTATCTGTAAAATGACTTGTATTAGGTTGTAACAGGACCCAGATTACAGCTAACAGGGGGATAAGCATTGTCCAAAGGCAAGACAAAATGAGGGCTTCTGTCCCAAAGAGTAAATTCAGAATTTCAAGGAACACTTGAGAATTGAAGCAGTCATGTAGTACTTTTACAGAAACTTCACATTTGGAAAAACAAATGTTATTTCAACGCTGAGAGGAAAGCTGAGCTTTCACCCTTTACAAGAAGCTAGGAAAGCAGTGTCTTTTCAATGAGGCTATGTAGCCAGGGACTACTGTGGCAGCAAACACACAGGGGGTGCTAATGCAAGGGTGCATTTTCAGAAAAGACTGCACAATTTATGTAATTAAGGAAGATGTATTGTTGCATGTTTGTTGCAAAAATAAAAACAGGGAAAAACATCCTGCCTAGCTACAGGTGCTTTCATTTAAGGTAACACCAAAGCATGCAGCCAGGTCTATTAATATTCAGGTCAGCTCTCATGGACCCACCATGACCTCACTGCTTTCTTGACTCAGCAGAAAAAAGGGTTTATGAAAAAAATATGGAAACACCCCTCAAATTTTTTTGAAAACTACTGTCAGTTAAACCTGTGCAAAAATTTTTAGAATAATCTCTCCCATGCTTCCCCACTGAAGTATGGAAAATGCACATTTCTACTTTTGTAAAGGGGAAAAAAGGCTCTGAAACAACCAGGCAATTACTTTGACATTATTTAGAGTATAAAGAGCTCCAAATTCTTACTTCTGGAGACACACTCAGAATAAATTAACTGTTCAACATGAGTACAAAAGTTATTTTGATTCCACCAGTATTAGTGGAGATTTAACTTTTTTCAGCCTCTATCCCACAACATAGACCAAAATGTGACCCAACAGCCTGAAAGATCAGGAGAAAAAAGCATGAAATTTTGATTCATTCTTTCCCTGTATATCAGCTATAACTTAAAACATTACCAATGAGAGAACTGTAGTTAAAGTTGATCAAACAAAACTCCCACAAGCCCTTAAAGCATATAATGTGAAACAATGCAAGGTATTCACAAGGATCTGCCATTTACTAGAATTTCCAGATACCCTATTTAGACTTATAATTGCACACAACTTGTGTTCTTTCCAATAATAGAGTTCTACATAGCAGAATCTACAAAATAATTTTAATCTGAGTAACAGAAGATTATTTTTCTGTGAACAAGGCTGGGACTCCAAAGAGCTGGAAGTGTGATAATGCACCTCAGTCAACTGTGTGTGACTGTCCACAATAGACAAGTACAAAAATGATGATTGTCACACCCTGTGACAGGGAAACCTGACAAAGGATCCAAATAATGGACACGACAGAAGTGAATGGAAGCAAAATACAAAGTCTCTGTGTTTAAGGAAGTTCCAATGCAGGGAACATTTCCCTGTGGCCTGATATCAAGGTTTTCTGTGTAATGTATTGAATGCATGTTGCATGTCTGAAAATACCCAGCCTCATTCCAGCTCCAAGGGAACAGTGCATACCACCCTGTACTCCTCCACACTTCAGTCATGCTCTACAGCAAAGAACTGGGTAAAGCACTCAGAGTTCCTTCTCAAGGAGAAATATCAGTACTATCACTGCATTCACAGCCATCCATTTTTTATTCCATGTTATTTTTTAAGATAAATTTTTAAGGATGAAAACAGTGCACAACATCATTCATTATAAGCTTCTAATTTTCTACCCCATTATCTACTTATACAGCAGAAGAAGTGTTTGAAATTTGAGTAGATAACAGTAAATAATAAGCAAGAGTTATTTGCTTTTGTTTAGTGTCTTGAAGTAAGAAACATATGTGAGTTTTTTTGTTCTGTTATTTAAACCAGCACGTGTTGTTATACCTCCAAGACTTCCAACCACAGCCTTTGGATGTGACTGGAGATAACATTCCACCACAATTTAAAATATTTCAGAGAGGGGTGGGGAAAAAAAAAAACAAAGATGCATTCAACTACATCTTCAAAACGTGTATGCAGGTATGAAAAATCTGTAACTTTTCCTGGAAGTTTTTCTACAAATAAAAAAATAAATCTTGAGTGTCACAGAATCTCTGATAACATATTCTGTTCTACTTCAGCAAAGATAAAGTATTTTTTAAAAACATATGCCTTCTTTAATATGGGATGTTATTATGCCTTCTACTATTTGATAAGTTGTGTTTAAATTCTAAGCTAAACAAATCCTATTTCCAGAGCAAGCAAAACTACTACTATGAAGACTGTATTTTCAAGAAGACTTAAACATCACCAAGTTACAAGTATATTTTGTTCCTAGTGCATATAACTATTAACTATGATGAGACAGTATACTGGGAGAGAATAATTTACAAGAATAAATCCAGAAACCATGAACTTAAACAATCCCTTTAATATAACAAACATATCAAACTTTCAAATATAAACTGGAACCAACTAACTCAATACAACAAATAAAACAACTTTCCAAAAAGGTCTTATGCAAAACAGTGCACATTTATTTGAGGTATTGTATCCATGAAAACAAAACAGAACAAACCAAACTATCTACATTTTAAAAGATTTTTTCCTAAGCGAGGCAAAAGAAGTTAGATTGTACATAAGGAGTAAACCAATGTACAGAGTGTAAAAATAAGGACTGCTAATACCAGCCAACCCAAAACTGAAATATACCAATGTATTAAAGAAAAATAAACCAGAGGCATGCAAAATATTGTTTGTTAAAATACACTCAAATCCATGTGGCTAAAGTGAAAGTCACAAGCTAGTGAGGTGGATTTAGAAATGCAATGTTTCTTTCTTTATTTTCCTTAGACTGATTGTCATACAGTTTTCCACTGATAAAAAGTTTTCAGCCTTCTTCAACCCACTGGGAACTGAATTTTCAGGACTCCAAACAGGTGCTGCAAAGGAGGTTTAAGTAATTGTTTTTATGATCTAGAGTGATATACAACCTCACTCAAATGCTACAAGCAATGATGATCTTTTACCATGATGGGAGGAAAAAGCTTGGAAAACAGGTTGCTCCAGGTGGAGTTGAAAGATTTTTGAGTTTCTCCTCACGAGAGCAGTGACAAACTCCATGGTAAATCCGGTAAGCCACTTAACATTTTATTTGCAACACAGAACATTTTGGCAACCAATATATTAGAGGAATCTGAATAGTGACCTGCAATGCATGTGCTTTTCAGAAAAATCAAGTTTTGTTTCAGGTATGCATCAGGAACATCAACAGCACAAGATTTCTCTCATTCAAGCAACTGTAGCGATGCCATCCGTCTTAGATGCACTTACAGGTCTTTCTTATCTTCTGCTTTATTTAAACTTTGCTGAAAAGAGACAGATTAAAAATAATTTAAGTTTGGCAAGATCAGAAACCACTGACTCCAGATGCTGCATTTTGCCCCTCTGCAGCCACACCTGATTTGTTTACCATACACCTTTCTAAGCTGCAGTGTCATCAACACTACCCCACAGAACACCTGAGCTTCTGCTGCCAGCAGTCAAGGCTGTGCAGCCTAGTTCTGCTCCCTTTGGTGTTACAGCTGAGCTGTGCAGCAAATTCAGCAGAAAACATTTTCTGCTATCAACTCATTTATCCTTGGGAGCTGCATCTACTGTGTGCTCAGTACCTTCTGTTCTTTCCACTCAGAGGTAAACAGAGGATGGTAAGGATGTGTGTTTTAGACCACAAGTCTGATAGAAATGCAGCAGGACTACTATGGCTCATTACACAGGGAAGCACAAGGACAGGCCATGCATGGTGGTCTTGAACTGAACACAGATCAGTTGAGCAATCTCTGTAGAAGTACAGGGTGAGGCTGGGAATGACTAAGTGGTTTCACAGCGTACAGGAAAAGAAGATTATTATCAGGTCAAAACTGCCTTTTTTAATTAATACAGGACTGAACAACTCTTCTCGGAAAGCAGGTCACCATAATTTTAATGATCATTTATTTTCTCCCGAGACCACTACTTGTAAAGAGGCTAACTTCCATTTTTACTGAATTTTGCTTGAGACAGATGTTGGGTATGGAGCATATGAACACCTGTCAGAAAATTTAAAAGTACAGACTCCCAGTTCTACCAGAAATACTGACTGTGTATCTTATGGTTATTATAGCCACGCACATTAAAAAACTCAATCAAACAGCTAACTGAACTTTTGCTTAATATGGTTTGGTTTTTTAAAAATTATTTTGTACTTCAGTTTGAATTTTACAGTAGCCTGTTTTTAGCCTAGGCTGTTTGTTGGGTTTTTTAATTCTTGCGTATCAAGAGTATTGCAACATTTATAATCCAGGATTACAAAAGCATGTTTTAAGAGCAAACAAAATAAAATTACTTTTATAAATTGTGTATATACTCCCCCTGCCACAGGCACCCACACCTCCTATAATTTTCTTACAGTATTTCAGTTTGATCATCACATGCAAAACCATCTGATTCTTATTTTCAAAGTCACAGTTAAATTGAAGCTAATGATAACCTGCGCTTTGTCAATCAAAGTGCAAAAAAAAATGCTAGTAACTTTGCAAAACAAAATTCTACTATTTGGAAGAAGTTTAAGGAAGGCTGCCAATTGTAACTTTATGCTATCCAAAAGATTCTGGCAAATTCTCTTGCACAATAAATACCAACAAACAGAACTTTGCTGGAGAATTTCAAAACACAGTGCTTGTATGGTGATCCAGAGCCACCTACCTGAAGCTGTTCAAATTCTTTCATCAGATGATCATATTCTCTTCTAAGGCCATCAGACTGCTTTTTAACTGCAGCCACTTCAGTTTTTGCCTTATGGAAAGCTGTAAAATACCAGAATTGGTGTTTTCATTATTACTTGTATTCCTGTAGTTCCTCAGAGATGTGCATTAGGTCTCCACTGCAGTTGACAGTCCTTCCTCTAAAAAAGCTTAGAATTTAACACAGCATCACAGAGACACAGGAAGAGAAGCTGAGGACAGGGATTGGAAAGAGAATGGCAAATGTTCAGAAAGATCAGCACAAGGAACAGGAAGAGCCTGTAAGAAAGGTAGGGGTGAGACCAATAAATTCCTAAAAGAGGTGACTAGTTAGTGATGACTACAGTGTTCTGTCACACTGCAGGAGACAGTTCAAGAAAAACAAAACTCTCCAACTCCAAAATCAAAACTGTCAGACCTCTTAAAAAGAGGAGGGAACTCAAACACTGGGCAAGATTTTCACACAGCAACTGAGGCCATCTACAAAACGGTAAGAAGGAAGATGCTACATGATTATAGGACCATAGACCTCACCTTTTCACTCTGTTCTGAATTTTACCATGCATGAGTTAATTGATTAGCAGCATCAGTTTATGGATGAAAAGGCAGAAATGGTGGTGGGTGCATAAACAACTCTAAACAGGTTTTTAACATGAGAAAAAAGTAATTATTACTTTACTCCATCTTGACACAAAGTGAGAGCACATCTATGCTGCAGTACCAAACAGCCTAGGACCCCATAGGAGCTATTTTACAAAGCAGGATAAAACAGCACCAAGTGTCATAAAGCCATTAGTCCTAAGCTGTTACAAAAGGTCATTCAGACATTTTCATATTCCCCTGCTATAGGTATCTTGGGGATTGTTATATTTCTCTGATGCACCACAGGCATAGTCTAAATCTTGATCTATTCATGTGAAAACAAAGAAATGTTGTTAATGACCTAGGTAAGGCTGCCTTACATGGCCACTTAAACCCAAATAACCAAATCTGATGGTACAAAGGAAAAAAAAGAACATTTGAAAATTTCCTTGTTCCAAAAGTGTGAATCTATCCCTTGACTGTGAACTCCCTGAGACAGACTCTGCTTTCCCAGAGATCTCCATTACACTCAAGAATTGCAGCACCTCTAAAAGCCTTTTCTGAAAAGAAGAGGAGTTAGATGTGGTTTCTCTTAAGTGCTGAGTTCCAAGCAGTCTGGTATGAACCAGATTTCTCTTTGGGTGCTAGTTCCCGAAACATCAGGAAATGAGATATGACCACTCTCCTACATGCAAGAAGGAGAACACCCTCACTCAGAATTTCTGTTACTTTTAAATAATTAATTTGAATGTATAGATGAAAAAAAAAAAATCTCATTTCAGAATTCTGCAAATGGTTTTCCTGTAACAGGACTTTCACCTACCCTGAAATTCTGATTAACTGGAGTCAATAACACTTGTCTATTGATTCCAATATGATTAAAACCTCATAATTTCTCTTTAATCCTTTCTTTCATTTCCATACCCTTACACAGTTTTCCTTCATCCTTTAAGTCATTCTTGACAGCATTCATACAGATTTTCTGAAGGTTTTGGTATTTGGAATAACTTTGATTTCCATACATGTGACAAGTCAAACCCCACTGCATTTACTCTCTCTGATCTCAGTACTGTTTAAAATATTCAACAGTAAAATCTGGATAGCAATAAAATAAACTTGTGATAATTTGATAAACTTCTGAATTTTAAGCTGTAGACAAAAAAATATACATATCCTATTTAATTTCTCCAAGAATCTGCTAATTAGAAAGATAAATCTTGCTTTTGTTTGAACATTCTTGTACATAGTATAGAAAAAATTAATAATATCTCTCTTCTGAAGAAGCTGTAACTCAATGTTATTTATCTAATACTATCTAGTTATTTATAAGTAGCAGCACAGTACTTTAGTTGCAACTAAAAACTACTTTATCTTTAAAATATGAACAGAATATCTAAAAGTATCTACAAATCAAGAAAGCAAACAAGCTACTGCATTGTTTTAATGTTTTGACCAAAACAGATGTATGACAGAAATACCTCACCTAACCCTAGAAGAAGAAAAAGCAGAGAACAGATTGTCCTTTCCACCTGTGTTGGCTATGGACAAAAACTCCAAAACATCAACAAACCACCAAATCCAGACTCATTCCTGTTGGGGCCACACAATTAAAAGGAGCATCACGTCTTTGACAACGTGAATTCCTCAGTGCACCCATTTGCCTGCATGCCCTGTGATGCACCAGAGTGTGCACACACCAGTGCCCAGCTCCTCTGTGGCTGCATGAGCACTGCAATGCAGCCGAGTTCATCAGGTGCACTGTTTGTCATATGGATCCTATCATGAACACGGATCCAGCAGGAAACAGGAGATCCTTTGTGTGCACAGTACACTCAGTTATTATTTCTGGCTTCCATCTGGCCTGTTATGTTGCCTCACAGAAGCACAACAGCTGGACTGGCAGCAAGCAAGCCCCCACAGCTGACACCTCCCACCAAGTCAATGCATGAGCAGGCAGAAGGTGAGGATGCTGCTTCTACATTAATACACCCATTGAGAGGAATAATCAGTAAATTCCAAACACAGAATCCAACCTCAGTACGATGAGAGGTAGGCTATCCTTTTCCATTCCTTCTCCTACCAAGAAAAATCAACAAACTATTCCTAGGGCAGTGTTTCAATGGAAGACGTTTGTGGAAAACTTTATCCCTTTACACTTATGTGTGACTGAAGGTCCATAAACTAATGTAACGTATGGTCTGAGAAAAGTAGAGAACATGTCCTTTCACCACAGTCTCTGAATCCTATTCCAGGAGAGACAGTTTACTTCAGATTGCTCTGAATTCTAAGGATGAGGAATAAAACTGCTCTGAGGAGCGACATTAGCCCAGTAGCTGTAGCATTTCTATGATCTTCTAATTTCAACAACAACGGAGAACCTAACACTAAAACCAAAACCAAACAGCAACAAAAACAACTAATAATTCTTTGAGCATTTCCTTCCACAACTACTAGTCCTGGTCTGACTAAATCACTTGACTTACAGTGCTTGCTACTAAGGAAACGATCTGGAACTTACATTAGCATTGCTCACAATACAAGCCTACAACCCAAATGATTTGGACTAGCTGAAGAGCAAAAAAGAGCCCTCTCTTAAAAGAGTTTTCAAGTTAAGAAAGAGCTATTCACATTTAAGAATTTAGGCACTGACGGCACAAGAGACTTGCCAACAACATGCTGTAAGGCTGGGAACACAACTCCAGTCAAGTAACTCCATACTAATTCTGAATTCGCTTCTTAAGATATAATGGTCAGAATTTAAAATGAGAAGGCAGGGCCAAAAAATTTACAGATTTTCTTCAAGTACCTTTTGCAACTTCAAACGAAATTTTGTTACAAAAGGGATGTTATAGCATTGTCGGATGGCATAAACAGCCTTGTATATAAACCCATGCTTGCTGTATGCAGCCATCTCTTCCAATCAACAAATGCGAGTATCAACTCTTGCTGCATGAAATACTGCAATGGCTCCTACCCTTGGTTATCATCTCACAGTTTTGTAAAAACTAAGGTTAAGTGAAACAAGTTTTCTCAACTTCCCTCTGCCACTGGCTAAATAACAAGACTGTGGCCAATTCTTCAAACTTGTTTGTTTTTAAAAACTGGAGGGCATCAGTGAAACTCAGCGTAGTTTTCACATGTGGCACTAGCCTACCCAGCAACACCAAGGCCAAACTGAACTCTCCCTTGCAGCAGTTTTATGTATTCCCAATGTCGGTATTTTTTAACATGTTTCGAATATGTAGTAATCTTCACATTTAAGTCAGAGCTATACAGCTGTACACACATACTTTCTAGATCAGCCAACAGTTAGAAGTTATTTCAAAACCAGCCCTCCACACAGAATGCTGCTCTCTTCCTGTCTCCTACAACACCATGCAACCATGAAACAAAGAACACTCATGCCAGTCTGAACACAAAACAAACCTCTTTAAAGGATGCATGGAAGTTCCATTAGAATTTCCTCCTACCCCACCACATGCCTATGACAACAATAAATAAACAGAGTATTTTCAGATAAAGTTGAACTGAAGTTCAAAAGCACCTAAATTACTTTGATGAGCTAGTATGTATTTCATGAAGCCCTGTTCCTGCCCCAGCACAAGGACCACTGTAAGGACAAAAGGCTTTATGAAACTTCTCTCAGGTCTAACCTCACGCCTAGTTGCAGGTAATTTGTTTTGCTGTGGTTTTTTGAACAGTATTCCAAACCACCAAAATGAAACAGTATCATGGCATGCCTTCTTTCCCCAGAAAATTGCTACTGGTTGCAGGCCAGTAGCCATACTGAGAACCTTTAATTATCTGAATCAATATTTTGTTAGAAATATGTTTAATGTGTGGCAGGAGAAACATTCTCACATCTGTACTGGGTATTGTTACAAGTATGTACATTCATTTCTAGATATCAGCAAGACATTTTCATAATATATAAAGTGTAGCAATAAAATACCATATCAGAAGGTTTCTAACCAGTCATGTTATTACATGTCTAGGTATGCTAAAAATGGATTTAGGTTCTCAAAGTGCTCGCCCCACTGCTGGGTGCCTATAAAGCCCTGACCACAATATGGTCTGCAACAGAGTAGTGAGGAACCAGCCTTCCTTGCTTCATTTCCAAAATAAAGCAAAGAAAGCCATCAAGTGTAACAGAAAAGTCAAGCCTGAAAAGAAAGCAAATTTGGTCAAAAATCTTAAAATTAATTTCCAACCTTTCCCCAGATTTTACTAATTTCACTGCTCAGTCTTGTATTTTGATTCTTCCTCCCCACCTGTTCAAAGCACGGGAAAAAGGTCTTAGGATTTCCCAGTTAAGCGAGGGAAAAAAAAAAGTAGTCTCTGTTTTCTGTAAAAGGTAGAAAGCTGAAGAACTAGAGATGAGTCTCCTGAAAGTCTGCAATAATCTGTCTATACTATAATTTTAGTCAGGATTTCAGAAAGAGTACAGTATTTCCTCTGCCAGTCGCAAATACCGATTCAAAACTTTACAGGAAATCTGCATGACCTTTGAAGTCATAGCACTAGTCTGATACTAAACTGTTTTGTTATATGTGAAGCAGGTGTACATTTAGGACTCGTCCTGGCTGCCACTCTACTAAAATGCCTACTCCAGAATAACGTATTACCATGCATCAGCAGCTTAGTAAGTGTCCCAGACCAGAGCCATGGATATTTGAAACTGCTTTTGAAAATAAAAGCTTTTCCTTTCAAGCAGCAAAAAAACTGCCTGAACACAAACCCCCAACCAACCAAGAACAAAATCCCAATTTATGACTCTTACTAATGCTATAGCTGAAAAACAAACAATAAGAGAACCACAAAAATCAAAATCAGTGGAGTTTTCATTTTTATACTAGTTTTGTATTGTTTCATTATTAGGTGACATCCTTTACACTCTTCACTTCTCCCCCCACAATTTCATGGATCAGACTTTACAGACACAAAGAAAAAGTTACTTTAGTCAATGTGAACTCAGTAGCATGAAACAAATTGCTTAGAAGAGGCAAAACAAACTTTCCAATCTCAGCTTTCATTTTGTGTAATGCACTGTTCACACTTAATGAACATAACAGTCAATATTCACCTACCCAGCTGCAGGAATTTCAAAAGAAAAAGTTAATTTCATTCACATTCTCTAACACTCCATAGAAAGCTGTATCTACAGATGTGGTTGTTCTTATCAAGTACTTTAAGCTTTCCGGCTACCAATTGGCTCAAAGTAACATATAAGAAAATTTACAAAAAGGTGAGACACACATATCTCAACACCACCTCGCTGGCCATGGTAATTCCCATACCACCCATAGGGTTTTTGGAAATGAGGGGGGTGGCACCAGGAGAAGGGCTATAAATATTTTCCTATTCACTCCTTAGAAAGACCCTCTCTCCCACTTTTGCCCTAACAAAAGATTCAAGCATGCCTCAAGTTATACATCTCTTGGATGGAAAACATCCCATGGGGAGAATGAAGCTGAAGCAGCATGAGGTAAATCTATTTATTCCTTAGCTTTCTCTAACATTCCTGACTGAAAAGCTTACATTGTATTAGTGTTACATACCACCAGTTAGTTTAAATAAAACATAAGCATTTAAATTTTCCATTGATCCTGTCACTTCAAAGGCACTTTTCCCCCCTTTCTTCAAGAAAACAGCAGGAGAGGGGAAAACTCACCATCAAACATGCCTGAGAATGTGAACTAATGAGACTCTCTATTTAAAGATTCTTGTTGCTTCAAGCCCAGCTGAAAACAGCTGGTTTACATTTTTTTATTTCAATTCCCAGTGGACAGCGAAAAAGGATTCATGAAATATTTCTGAAAAATTTATTCTTACAGCATTGTAGCAGTGCCAGGCAATACGAAAGTGGGGCTATGTTTTGATGATAACATGCTATCTCGTACCAAGAAAATTTGTATTTTTGTTACAGTCCAAACATCTGATTAATGTTTACAAGATTGCAGGCAGTGTTATCTTAAAACACTGATTTCAGATGAGCAGGTGTACACAGGCATCACACACCTTGAGATCCCACTAAAACAGAACCAAACAGGTAAAATCTGCTTCTGTCTCAATTTGGGCTGCCTATAAAGCAGTTTTGACAACCCAAACCTTAAACACGGAAGCTGCTAAGAAAAGTATTATGTTACAAATTGCATAGTATGCTTCCTTGTAAACAAAAAAAAAAATATTAAGAAAGCTGGCATCTTAACACCTCAGCTGCAGAACATATATAAATTTAGAATACTTGTCAAGGACTTTTCTGCTGTGTGACAGAAACCCTATGGTAGTAAAAAACCTCAACCACAATACTTCCCCATTTTATACAGGGAGAATGGTTGCTATGTTTGACATGAAAGATCAAACTGATGCCTAACAGGAACCTGCAAATGATTCCATACCCCGGTCATGTCATTGATGAAGACAAGTCAATACCACTTAAATATATAAGTCCATCTTGTTAATAATTACAACTTAAATAAGGTGTTTTAATTACACCTTATGTATTTTCATAATGAACACATTTACTAAAATATTGGGATGCCAATAGCATGTTTTGTCAGTTCCTTGTCAAATGTAAAGAAACCCCATACCAAGTGTTCTGGAAACAAATGAAGTTACTTCATGCTATACCTAGATTTTTTTTTTTACAGTGTTGAAATCATCTTTTTCTTTTATTTGGAAAGAAGTCCTAACTAATACTCACCATTTGATGTCTTCTGTAGCTCTGCTTTCAAATGTTCAACTTCCTCCTTCAACTTTTCCTCAGTTGCATCTGTTGACTCTTTCTTTTTACCATCTCCTTTTCCACTCAAAGCCTATTAAAAACCACAATTGCTACAATTAATTTTATTTTCATTAGTCTGATATTAATGCAAAATATCCAAGGAATGTCAGCCGTGATCTTGCAAAGCATTAGGTTTTATCAAATGTCAATCTGATACAGGCAGACAGTCATTGTAGAAAAAATCCTCCTAAATGAAAAAAAAAAAGGAAATAAGCTCAGTGTTCTAGGTAATGGCATACTTGTAATAGAATGGTGTTATCTCCTGTGTAAGAGTACTTTGCATGTCTCTATCAAGTGCATAATTTTCGTTTAGGTTATAAAATGGATTTTTCAGAAGATACACACTGGGACTGTCGGTGACAGAACACTGCCACGTTTACGTGCAACTGGTTCTAATTCTCTCCTTGTAGGTTTGCAGCTACCTCAATCTTCAGAATATTTCCAATATCCACATTTGATTTCCAGTGAAATTCAAGACAAAAACTAGGAAAGGATCCAGGAAGAGCCATGTAAACACTTGACACAAGACCAATATATTCCCTGTACTCCAAAAATGTTGGCACTACTATACTCACACACCCTCTTAAGGTGTAAGACTAGATCCCATAGCAAGATCTTTTCTCATAAAGCTCCTATTATCTAACCATACATCATCTCTGCAATAGCAAAAAAAAATGGTAAATGCTTAACGGGAAAAAGAAAAGTAAAACAACTGAGACAAACAGCCATTAGGTGAACTATCAATATCAGAGCTTACCAGGCACAGGCAGGAGCAAAGGGTAAAGATTGTTTTAGGAAGAAGAAAAAGAACCGTTTATAAAGACTGGTAAACAATCCAAGGAAAAGAGCTGAAAAAAAATTTCCAGAAGCTATTTAATCAAAGAGCTGAGATGACATTTAACTGCTGGTAACAAAACCATAGGCAATTGTCTTCTTTGCTTTGTGCTCACCTCTTTCTATTAGTATGCAAATAGATTTCTGTAAACTTTTCTCTTAATCCCTGTGCTCCACAGAACCTCTGAACAGTTGACAGTGCAGACCTTGAGTGTAAGAGTAACTCACATTATTTATACTTGCAGCCAGTGCCTTATGTACAATTGCTCTCACTTCTCTCCAACAGTGAAATGAAGCATACTTGGAAATAAACACAAATCCAAGGGCCAAGCCACAGAGAAACCTAAACCACAGGACATCTAAAATTAAAGTATTCCAACCCTGAACACTTCCCATGTCCATCACAATGGAGGTCCAGCCACAGCATGTTGCCTGTACCTGTGGCTACCTGTGTTTTTGCAAACCATGCAATCAAACACACAAATAAAAACAGATAGGACTACAGTTTCCAATTTCTGGCTATCGTTTACAAGCAGCTAAGAGAATGTGTTGCTAAGAGAATGTGAAAGCAGAACAAAAGAGAGGACTTTTGGCAAAATCCCCACAGGACAGAGAAGGAAAAAAAAAGTGTACCCGTAGGCAGTAGAGAGACAAATTCCATGTCTGAGGGAAGAATTTGGATCGTTTTGACAAAATACCAAATCCCCAAGTTTTGAAATCATTTTATACTTGGGAAACATCTAACACAGACTAGTGATCCTTGTGTTACAACACCTCTCAAACAACTGGATTTTTTGTATCCTCTCTAGTACTTTTTGTCCAGAGTCTTCATACAAAGATTTATTACAAAAAAATGACAGTGCCAGTAACCATAGACACTGCTTTAGACAAACTGGAAGGAAACCTGTACCCATCCACAGGGAATTTAGTTTTGACAATGTGCTGGACTCTAAAAGCCTTCCTATGTCTAGATGTCTGAACTCAGCTTAGGGTTGAGTCTCTTCAAACAGAAGCCAAACTAAACAGTTACAAGAAAAGATTTCATGCATTTATCTTAATTATATTTGATGCCTTTCCTTCCTGAACAGTTATGCATTTAACCATAGCTTAATCATTCTTTGCATAAAAATAACATCTCTTCAGTCTGTCGGTGTTTTTTTTTTATGTAAGAAATTTTTTGGTAGTATTCTCATTAATACTACAACAGTGTCCTACTAAGAAAGGGAAGTATTCTAGTATTCTGAAATTGGCTGACCTACCATAAAAAGGAGAATACAAAAATACATTAAATAGAAAAGATTTTTTAAAATTAATTTTACAAGTTAGAAAATACACTCAGGACTGGAGAAAATCCTATTAAGAAGAAACAGTCAGCATGTAAACAGTCATATAGTAAGCTTTTTCATCCTGGACTGCTACAGCCTTGACCTAAACAGGCACTTGTTTGCAATAAAAGGAATAAAATTAGTGTCTCCCTCTACTTTGTTATGACTAAATTCAGAGAGATATATTAAGAATCTATTACTACTTTGATGAAATTTGTACTGGAAAGACAGAACTTCATTTATTTGGTTTACTTCAGGTTCCTTTGTTATTAAGATACTACTATAATTTATTTTCAGTATTCTGAATTATATGTCGTGAAAAATATTTTTCTTCTTTTTTCAACCAGAAGGAATAAAATGAACCAGCATTCCATAGCAAACCATCCTCAGAGTATGTTATACTAACTACTTGCTGTAAAAGAAAGTTACTGAAGAAGCTCAAAGATACCTCCTGCAGCCTTTTGTTCTCGGCCATGTATTTTTTGGCTGCTTCAGTAGCATCATTTACTTGTGTTTCCAGAGCTGCATGAGACGCCATCTCTTTTGCCAACTGAGTAAGAAGGGTAACAGTACGTCTCAATACACTGGTGAAGAAAAACAGTGAACAGAACTGTAATTTACAGCACAAATAATAAAAGAACCCAAACCACAAGTGAAAACCAAAACAACAAAAATCAAACCAAACACAAAACAAGCTCTTTTCTCTCTAGGCAGTAGATGTAAAAATAAAACCAGAACAGGGCTGTTTAAGCACCTTAAGGGACAAAGCTCATCGATAACAAATAATAGTAACAAGAGAGACTGAAAATATTTTCATCCATTGACATTCTGATTTTCACTTGATACTGAACCTCCCTCCTCCTAAATACCCACAGCCATTAAGGGGTCAGAGACCTGATTGCTTAAAAGCTGTTTAATTACTGTTACATGGCCTAGTATTTTTAACAGGATTGATCTCCAAACACAAAAGTCAAACAACAGGTTATGGTAATGAGTACAGTGAAAAAAAAAACAACCAAAAAACCACACGACTTCATAAACAGCCTTGCAAGAATAAAATTAGCAGTATGAACATAATAATCTTCAAAGTACTGTCAATACAGTTAAATCAGAACACATATGGATGTCAGCACTGATATGGCACCTCAATTCTAAGCTTTGCTAATACCTCCCTTGATTCTTTGCATCACTATTTTCATTATTCATCCTGAAGTCTCTCAAATGTTGCTGAATCAAGGCGACATAATACTGAATTAAATTAATGCCTATAACGTAACTATGCAGCTGCTCTTCAAAGAAATTTGAAAATCCAAGTAATTGGTTTTTGCATAACTGGAAGAGTATTGACAGACCTTTTCAAGTTAAGCTGCCCTCCACCCCCTTGCTTTTTCATTGGAAGTTCCTTTTCTTACTTTTTTTGGGGTTAATAAAAAAGTTAAGGTCCCCATGTTACTACTTTTCCACAGGTTAGCAAATTTACTACTGCTTACTAACTTTCAGATGCAGGAGTCATTAAAACATCAGAATTCAAAGAGAATCACAAAATCATGTAGGTCAAAAGAGGCCTCCATCTCCTGAAAAGCAGGACAGGTTGAGCAGATTGCTCAGAGGCTTGTCCAGTTGAGTTCTACCATATTCAGAGATGGGAGATTCTACCATCCTTCAGGGTCCTGGTTCCAGAGTTTAACTGCTCTTGACAGCAGCAGTACTTTTCTACCACAAGTCAGAACATCCCAGGTTCCTGTTACCTCTTGTCATTCCTTTTTGCAACCACTGAGATGAACTGGATCCATCTTTTTTACTACTAGACAGATAGTAGATAGGACTTTCCCTTCAAAGTCCCTCCTGGCTGAAAGCAAAGCTCCTTCATCACCTCCTCATAGGTTACCTATTTCAGCCTCCAACTTTCTCTGTACCCCACTGCAGTACTCCACTACTTAGGGGAATTAAAATTGACTGAAGTCCTGCAGCTGCAGCACCACACGTCAGACAGAGTGGGATAACCACTTTCCTTGACCTGCTAACTACATCCTTGCTATCACAGCTCAATACACGACTGGCTCTCTACAAGGATCCCCAGGTTTGTTTCTGCAAAACTGCTTCCTACCCACCCATGCAGCTAGTCCCCAGCCTGGATGCTGTGTATGATTATTCAGTAAAATGACAGACTTTGCATTTGTTTTTGTCGAGCTTCATGAGATTTCTGTCAACACATTTCTTTAACCTTTCTGGCTCCCTCTGCAAAGTAGCACTGCTCTCCAAGATGTCAAGCACTCTGATTTGGTATGTTCAGCAGTTTGCTGAGAGCACACTCAATCCCATCATCCACATTGTTAATAAAGAGATTACACAATATTGAGCCCAGTACCAATCCCTGAGGAGCACCAGCTGAAATTCACAACGTTATTATCCTTTGAGCTCAAAGATCCAGGGAATTTCCCACCTGCTTTTTTCACCATTTCTCCAGCCTATGTCCCTCCACAGTCAGGCTATCAGACATACTAAAAGACACTATGTCAAAGGCTTTGCAAAAGGGATATTCTGCTCTTTATCCATATAGCCATTCATCTCACTGCAGAAGGCAACAAGGATGTTCAGGCATCATCTTCCCTAAGTAAATCTGTGACGGCTGTTTCAAGTCATCCTGTCCTTAATGTCCCTGAAGACGTCTTTGAGTAAGATTTGCTTCTAATCTTTCTGGGGAGGCCAGTCTCTAGTTTCCTATGTCCTGTTTTTTGTCCTTCTTGAAGACAGGTGCAATGTTTACCTTTTTGCAGTCACCAGGATTCTCCCCAGAATCATGATCTCTCAAACTAAACCTTGCAGTGACATTGGCCAGCTCCCTCTGCCATCCCAAGATGCCACAGACTTTTATATGCCCAACTGGCCTATGCACTCCCTAGCTGCATCTTCCACTATGGGGGTGATGTTACATACCCTGCTGACTCTCCTAGAAGGCACCAGTGAGCAGCGGGCTCATGTTTTCTTGAGATTTTCTTTAGTTTTCAGCCCTTCTTATCCCTCTGTGGTTCAGCATACAGAGGCTAACAGAGGACCAGGTCAGACTAGCAGATGGGTGTCTTTGTCCCACCCAGGTGACAGTCTCCAGAGTCTGTGACCCTCCTCTTTTCTGGGCAGTTTGCAGATGAGGGGCTCAGCTTGCCCCAATACTCCCACTGACAGGTAATTTTTCTCACCTGTACCCAATGCTCTGCAGTCACTGAACCCCACAACTGCTGTTGTCTTGCCAGAAGTGACAAGTTCCCTGCCTCCTCCATTTTATGCATCTCCATATACCATTGTTGTGAAATTCTCTTACTGGCTGATGTGCTAAAATGAACCAAAACTGACATAAAGAATGAACTAGGGGCATCCAATTACCCATTTACACTAGATAGGATCTCAAGTTGGTTGGGTGATGGTATAGCAGTATAGGATAAGGGAACCCAAGCATCACTTTCCCCTCATTTCTCTGACAGACATTATGTCTGTTTCATGGATAAGCAAAACAGCTCTACTGAGAAAAGTCCTTTGATCTAGGGACTACTGGAAGTGTGCTTATTTCTCCTAAATCTTGTTGAAAGGCCAGCAGCTCAAAAAAACCTCAAGCAAACCTCTTCAAGAGCAGAGCTTTTATACAAAATAATCTACTGGGGTCACTGGACAACTTTTCGTCCTTGGAAGCTGAATGTAAGTAGGATCCCGAGAGACCAACTTCCAATTCTTGTGTAGGACACAACCCAACTATTCCTCTTGGAGCAGAGATTAAAAACATACATTGTGCATATTTACTTAACCTTTCTGTAGGAAGACAAAGAACTTGATGCATTCCTATCACTATTGAGCAAGGCTACAGCCACACTGTTTTTTCCAAAGCTTTTCTGCTCAAGCTTTGTATTCATTTTTCCTTGACATTTCTTTATGCTCAATGGTCTGCTAAAATGGCCACACATCACTCTAAGGGAAAGAAGTCTGTTGTAAGTCTGTGATTATCTTGTTCTGTGTTCCTCTTGAGTATTGAGGCAATGTCAAGCAGCTCACTGAATGAATTCCTGAGAGGACCAAAACTCCTTGCCCAGCCACCACAAAAAAGTACAAACAGGAAATCACCAGAGCAACAGGTCTGTTTCTGTTTGTCCACATTATCCATGTCCAGTGACTTCATGTGCTCCCAGCCCAACTGATAAGATCTGCAGGTTGTTGTGGCTACTGATTGACAGGTAGTCTTGGTTGCTACAGGTGGGCAGTACAGAACTGCCCTTTCCTTTGCCCTGTTTTAGTAGCTGTACTTAAACATCCTGAAAGACATACCAGACTGAAGATCATAACACCATAGCAGGCAGGTTGCCACATAGTGTTTGATCTGTAATACAGTTGAAATTTTCCTTCAAAGCTGGAATATTATTGTACAGTTGTTAACTTCAAGCTTGAGCTGAAGTGGCTCAAGTCAAGTTCAAGCTTTGCTTCTTAATACAGCAGGGTGCAATGACACCAGCTTTCCAGATAATAATAATATTTAACAGTACTTCAGTTTTTGAGGGGTTTTTTATTCCAGTTTTCCATCTACAAAACAAAGGGTGTAAGTTTAAGGAAGGAAATGAGGGAGTATTCCCCAAAGAAACTTCTGCAAAATACATGTTTTCTAGAGCATTCAAAATGTTTCTTTCCATGTGTTGCTCACATATCCTTCCAATCTTCAAACAGTTGTAAGGTATTATTTCCCCTGATCTTACTTGCCTTGTAGCCAACCTGGTCACAATTAATTCTTTAATCTCCTGAAATTGTCCTTCTGATCTTCGCTTTACAATTACTTTGTGCAATAGTTCCTGTAATAAACATACTATGTAAACATTAGAAAAATGTTATACTTACAGCCAAAGAAATAAGGAAAAACCTGAGAGATACAGGTTTCTTTGCGACCGAAAGAGTTTCATCTGAATATGATCAAAGGCACTGCTGTTGACATTTGCAGCCTTTTCATTCACATGAACAGATGAGTATTTCCTGACTTCTCTAATAGCATCTGCAAACAAAAACAGTCTGTTTTTACTCACATCTGTGGGTGTGCATGCATGCTAAACCAGACTTCAGTACTAGAAAGTACTTTCTGAGCAGTACTCAACTTTCTGCTCAGCAAACAGTAACAGGACAAATAGTGACATCAGTTATGTTATCCATACATTTTAAAGATCGGTCTTGATAAATCATGAAGTGCTCTAGCACATTCCCAGAAATATGACAAACCATTGCCCAAAATATGCTTGAACAGGTATTTCAAACACTTGTACCCAGCCACCAGGAATCAGGCCAAAGCAACTCACTCTACAGATGTTACCAAAGACTCTATGGTGTCAAAATGTCACTGCTGACAACAGAGCTAAAACTCCCCAGCGGACAAACAGTGAGAAAAGAAAAAAAGAAGTGAAGTTCTCAAGTATTTGCTTCACACAGAGTTTTTTTTAAGATAGATGTGTTTTAGTAATGACAGAAGGGTCTACTTTATACTTCAGTCATAGAGGGAGAAAATTGTTTAACATCCATCAAAACAGGAAGCAGTACTAAAAGCAGTAGTAGTAACAACTAACTGTAACAAGATCATAAAAAGAATGGAGCAGGAAAGCTACAACTCAGCTTTCTTTCGTCTGCCTTTCATACATTTTTCAGCTTCCTTTCATCCATCACATACTCCTGATCATTCTGCAAAAGGGCCAGCGTATTGCAAACACCTTTCAAAGGAGAAAATAATTAATCAGGACTTAAATCCACATAAACCCCAAACCTAACCTAGTTAAGAGTTCATATTATAATCTTTAAATGTAGAGTCATCAGACATTCCCACACATCAACAAAATACACATTTCATGACATGTTTTTACAGAATATTTTGGCCAGATGTTATTAAATTGCTGCTGCATTTGTCTAAGCAGGCAAAATCAACTGCTAAGTAACCTATCACTTCATGCTATGGGGCAGGTATCTCATCACTGCTTCCCTTTAGCCCTATTCTATCTTTCCACAAAATCAATGGCCATCACCAACTCAAAAGCAAACTTTGGTCAAAGTTTTCAACAGCAGTTCAACAGAGTAAATGAAATACATTAATTCTCAATCTTAAGCCATTTGCTGAACTTGTAAGAATAATACTAAACATAATCTTAAAAAAGAAAAGAACAGTCTATTTGCATTTCTGGTACTTTAAATATTAAGAATATAGTACTGTAGCCTAGTCTGACAACGTTATATATGTAAGTGCCTCTGTATGTTTCCCTCAGCAGAAAATAAAATCATGCATTTTTTCTATTTCAAGTAGCCTGGAATTAAGTAGCATGTATATTCTAAGGCACTGGAAACACTTATCCATGGAGAACTACTTAATATCCCTGAAACACAGGAGAACTGCTTTCATCACTGAAACACAGGAGATGCTTACCACACAGCAGTCAGGACAGACATTAAATGAAATCAGTCAGGCATATGGTAACCATTACAGCTTTACTCTTCCTTCATAGACCTTAGGATCCACCCGTAACAAATGTAGCCAGCAGCTGTTTTGTATCTGTGCTGAGCAGAAGTATTCAAACAGCCCAGTGCTTTGACATATTCTGGTCTCCTATTTCAACAGCAACCAAAAGAAAGAGTGCCATCTGCTGCATGAGGTGCAGCTCAGCCAAATTCTGGTGTCAGACAAGTTCATTTACCTGTGTGAGAAAGGGAAACCAAGCAGCAGCTCCATTTTTCCTTCGAAAAGGAAAAATTTTTTCCTAAGCTCCATTTTTCCTTCTCATTCACTCAGTATATTACAACTGCATTTCGATTCCCAATGTGGATGCAGTATTAGCCCTCTCCTCTTTCATTCCATTGTATAACTTTTCAATAAATTAGCTGACTTACACTAGGCTTGAATTCTTTCCACCAGTTTACTGATATAAACTCAATGTACCATGTTTCTTTCACCCATTTGTTAAGAAATTATCTAACACTTACCAAGAAACAAGACGATCAACAGAACTATTATTGTAAGGAACATCTTGTTCCAAAATACTGCCATTTTGCTCCATAGAGGAAACATAAAAATCTTCTGCCATCTGTAAAATAGAATTGTATTATTCAAAAATCATTAAGCACTAAAAGAAGAGCATTACAACTCCACAGAAGAGAGCCTTGTTATTGATAAGAGACTCGTATAAAGTCTCTGAACAGCTGCTTTAATTGCAATATAATTTAGGTATACATTAACTTTTCCACTAATCTCACTTCTCTTTTTTTGTTGTTAATACAGGTGAAAACAGGTGGTTCAACTTGCAAATTTTTTGCACGACAGCAGGTACTCTGCAGATGTGTTCTATTTTAGCTTATACTTTGGCTAGCACTATGTTGTATTCAGCCCTGACTATAACAAGGGATAGGGTAAAGACTGTAAAACCCATTCCATTATTTTTATTTTTATTCATTAATACCTCTTGTTGCCAAATAAAATTAAAAGCTTCCAGAAATTCTCTACTATTCTTCTTCAGAAGGCTTATCTTCTATAAAGATGAGTCTGCAAAACTCTGAAGAACAAGGACTGTTACTATATTCTAACTTGTAATGGCAACAAAAAAGACAAGTCTTGTGTTCATATTTTAAGGGTTAAAACCTCTTTCCCAAGCATAAGTTTGCTGGCTACAGAAGCAACTTCTGGTGAGGCCAGTGGTGGTGTAGACAATATATTTTTTTTTAACAATTAGTTGTCTATTTGATATTGCTGCATGAAGAACTATGGTAGAAGTCACACTTGCAGCACAAAGAACATCTGATGTGCTCAAATGAACTGAAACAAGTGATAATAGAGCAACTACTGTCCTTTGCTGCGGGTTAGAATCAGTGCTACTGCACAAATGAAATAATACCTAGTCATGCCACAGGGATGTAACAGACATACCACTCACCATCTGATTATATGAGTTAAAATTTCCTACTTTTCTTAAGACTATTTACACTTTATAGAGACTGTTAAAATTTGCCCTCTAACAGCAGTTTCCAACCTATTAGGAATTTAATTTAAATGAGACCGTAGCATCATCTCCTATAGTTCTTTCCAGTTCTCCACCAGAAAGAATGAAAATGTTTTAGCATTGTGCATGCAAAAAACTCATTTATGTCTTCTAGTATAATCTGAATTCTTTACAGCAGACAGCCACACTCTGTATCAAACAAAAAGCTTACTTCAAGCTACAACTCAAACAAAGCCAATGCACTAACTCTTTAAACGTGCAATTTTCAAGCTCCATACTGACCACCACTTGAGAAGTGATTCTTTGAAGTATGACCTTAGATAAACTACACTGCCAAGTTATAATCAGGCTAAAAATTTGGATCTCTTTACTGGAAAATCTTCCTGTGTTTTATTTTGACACTTATTTTTCCTCAACAAGTATTGACATTCACATTTACTAAAATTTCACTTTCTCTTGGTGACAAAAGTCATATAAATATAAAACTTCCAAACTGTAATACTAGCCACAATTTCAGATGTACTACACCTAGTAGAACAGATCTGTCTCTTCGTGCATTTGCATTTTTATACTGTCAATTTACTTGTTCCCCAGGAACTTACAAACTTGCTAGCAAATTTGGAAAAAAAATTTAAAAATGTGCACACACAAGAGAGACAACGAATCCATTTGAAGACTGACAACTGAGTAAATCAAAACTTTCAAAAACAGCAGTTTCCCACCTGTCAGTAACCATACATGCCTTACTGCTGATAGAACCAGCTCCCAGGCCACCAAGATGCATCAGGCAGAGCTGCTGCCCTCTGGTACTGTCACAGCAGCTAAATATGATTTTTAACCTCACAAGATTCCTGCTAGTTTTGTTAAGAAGATAATTGTAAATATCACATAAGGGATAAGTGATTTCACTCGTTCGGAAACCACTGCTCAGAGGAAGAGCTGAATGCTCCAAACAAAGCACACAAATCTATCCTTTCCATATAATTAAAAGCACTATGTTTAATATTTGAATGAATTTTGGTAAAGCGGCACATTACGAATTTGCTTTTCAGCCATGAACACTGGGCTATTTGCATCCTAAGTGAAACGTATTTCAATACTCACAAACTATTCTGCTTGTGACATCAGCCTGCAGAAATTCTTGCAAGTAGTTTCATCATATAAGCCATTAATAATCTGATGATAATAATACTCCTCCTTTACATAGTTGCACTTTTGCTTAGAAAACAGTAAGAAATACAAGTCAACAGTCTATGTCAAAATGCTGAACTCCTCATCAGCCAACTTGTAAAAAAACAGAAGCTGAATTAGATTTTAGAACCGTTTCAGTTTCTCAAGCTGAGGAAACATGCCTAATCACTGGTACCAGCGGTGGAGGAGATACTAATTTTCAAGACTCCTCCACAGGTTTAAGTAGTTAAATCCAGACTTTCCACAACAACTCATGCTCCTTAAGAGGCCAGTAAAAGCTACATCATTCTAAATATAGCTAAGGATGCAGGAAACAAACACGCAACAGTTTTTACAGAGCACTGCTGGGACAGCAGCATCTAAAAAAAACCCAAACAGCTTTAAAGTTTCGTTCTGCTTCTTGTTTTGGGGGATGGTGGGTTTTTTGTGGGCTTGGTTCCTCTTTTAATAGTTTCTGATATTCTGAAAAGAAATCGTAAGTCTGCTTCTCTTGCCTCCTGCAGAGAATCTAGCTTTATTTCCTGTAGGGAAATAATATTACCAAATTTGAAGAGCTACTTACAAGAAACAAGATAATGCTCTAAGTCAGGCCTCTGCATACAGTAAGGGTAATAAATTCATTTTTTTTATTTTGTTTCTCTCCCAACCCCCGTGCATTTATGTGACAAGAATTTATTATTTTCTTCATATCTGTGTTGTGCTCCAAAACTAGTACTATTTTCTTAATCTATATATGATAAGTTTTTATAGTTTTACAGAGGCCTTTATTGCAGCAGTCCTGAACCTTCTGCTTCAAACTCAAGTCCAGTTTTTTTAAACAAGTGATCACAAACTACTTGCAGCCCTTAAACAGTTTGCCGCTTGTTTTGATTATCTGACGTCTTATCTGTTCCACATCCACAATGCCTAATGTACACCAAAACATAAAGCTGCACCTCACCAATCTGACAACTGCTGAAAAAACCGCACTCCTCTCATTTATTACTGCCAGATGCCCTCCTCTGTGCTGCCTTCTCCACAACTCTGGGAGAAGCCGTCCCACCTGCTGAAGCAAAGCAGGGGGCCCCTCTGGACACCCCGACCGCTGCTCTCGGATGAATCAGCACTGCGCAGAAAACATAAAGCTCCTCAAAGAGGCTTGCGATTCTTGCAGCTCCTGATACTCAAGTCCCAAACAGCATTCCTTCGGCTTTGTTCACAACTAGTTTAGGATGCAGCCAACCTCCGTGTTTATGAACACAGAGGCATAAAATAAACGCAAACTAGTGAGAAGAGCGAGCTGTGTTGCTCAGCACACCTAAGTCCTCCTACCTCAGCGGAGAAATGAACGGCAGGCAGAGCACGAGAATTACTCCGATTTCGCCGTACAGGAAGGCGGCCACTGCCGTCCACTGGAAAGTCATCGTCCCGGCGGCCTGCGGAGGAACGGGCGGCTCTGACTTCCCCTTCCGAATGACACCCGGGCCAGGGAGGTGGGGACCGGGACAGCCCGGGGCCGCGCCGGCCCGAACCCCCGCCACAGGCCCCGCGAGGCAGCCACGGGCCCGCGGGTTCCTCCCGCCGCCTCCCACCACCCGGCGCGGCCGCGGAGCCCCGGGGCCGCCTCATCCTCCCTCCCTCCCTCCCGCCCGGCCTTCGAACCTCGTCAGTGCCGGTAGCCGGCGGAGCTGATGGCGGCCAGGGAGCGGGAGCGGGGCCTCACCGGCCGGGGACTGCGAACGCGCGGGCTGGTCTCTCCCGCCTGCACAGGGCGGGGGACACGGGGTGCCTGTGCGGACACGGTGCCGCCCCCGCCCTGCCCGGGGGGTGTGGGCCGGGACGGGGCTGAGTGAAACGGCGAAGGCGGCGCGGAGCTGCCGCTGGCCCGGCGCGGGAAAGGTGCGGGCGGGGGAGGGAGGCAGAGTCCAGCCCGGCCCACCCCCGCCGCAGAGGCCGCGCTCGCCTCGGCCCGGCCGCACGTGCGGTGCTGCCTGCGGAGCGGGGGGCCGAGAACGACGGCGGGAGCGGAGTTACCAAGGGGCCGCACCTCTTTTGGGAAAAGCGTGGATCTACGCGCTGAGAAGGGTTCTCATGAGCATTATCTTTTTCCTGTCTAGGGAATGGTTGTAAGCATTTTGCTGCGGAATCCTGCTGTGGTCATCCCACCGCTCCATGACTCGAGCTTAATCGATTGCGGATGTCAACTGTGCTCTCCAGCACTAGTTTGAGTTTCTAAAGTTCAGATAAAATACCGCGTTCGTCCATCCATTCCCTCCTCCATGTGTTACACTACATTAATGTATTAAGACCCAGTGAATAGTTTTCTCAAGGAAAGCAGGTCCAGTATTCATAAAGACAGCCCAAATAACAGCCGACCAACAGTCTCAAACACTGTCAAACAGGCCTGTTTGGGCCTCATTGTGACAAATTAGGTTGTGATTCGTCTCAATTATATAATATACATATGCGTGGACAGAGACCATGGGATTGTTACAAAGACAAGTTTTAAAAATCAGCTAAATAAGGCATGGAAGTGAGTTTATTAGGGAACTATGTAACAGTAGGCTTTTAGCTAACAGTTTGTTTTAACAACAAAATTGTAATTGCTTGCAAGTAATTAATATAAGCTTTAAACTACCTTTTAGTATAAGTTTGAACAAGTGATAAATTCTCTGGAAAATTTGTAATTACTTAAAAAGGGGAAGTAAAACTAACATGAGCTGGGAAGAGGCCATACAGAAATATTTTTGAACAAGTTGAAAGGGGGGTTTGCAAAATGTATGCTGACTTACAGAATAAATATGCTTGCTTAAGCAAACTGTATAACAAAAAAAAAAATGCTAGTAGAAAATAAAATATTTTAAAAGGAGAATAGGAGGTTGGAGAGACATCAGGAGACTATCTCGAACCACCTGCCCAACAGATCTTCAAAAACCACAACTCCTGACCTATGTAAGATTATGAAGAAAAACAAGTGGAAAATAACTGAAAATTTGGGGAAGTGAAGTGCCTGGTATGGTATAAGGGAGCACCCTTTGGGAGCTGAATTTGTGCATTGCTTGGGGCAGAGACCCCCGCACACCCAGCGCTGTTGCTCACTCTTATCGAACAAATTAATAAATTGGCTTTTGGCTGGCTATATTGGAATTGAGCCTTTCATTTATAACATCATGAATAAACAGTATTCCTTCAGAAAACCCTGTTCTATCCTACTGTCCTGCGCAATGCTTTTTATCAGCATACCAAGGCTCCAAGAACATTATTTCCATGCAACTCTGCTTCTTTGCCCCTGCATAAGAAGGACATCCTCTGATCACTTTTTCCTTTTGGTCCTAACAGATGCTGAGGTGCTGTCAGTGGAAGAGGTCACCTTGTCTACCTGGGCATCACCAGCACTCTTTGACACAACTACTTGCTTTGGGGAATTCTTTCCCAATCAAGTTCCATCAACATGAGACAGATAAAATGCTGTGAATAGTAGTTCTTTGTTACTCTACCCCATTGGAACTGACATGGGGTGGGAAGTTCTTGCATAAGCAGTTTTGAGCAGAGCTGTTTGCAGCTGCTCACAGTCTGAAATTGTTTACTTAAAATTTCCCAGGTCTGCAGCCTGGGGATGGAGCCAGTGTGTCAACATTTTCTTAGTTGCTGCCAAGCAATGTCTGGATGAAAGGTTACATCCCAAATAATTGTTTATGCGCAACAAATACTGGAGAGAGATATAAGGAGTCATTTCAATCCAATCTACACAGTAGGAATAGCTCCAGTTTTAAGTGGTATTTCTAACACATTTTCATAAACATATTTAATCAGCACTATAGATAAAACACGTCTTAGAATGTTCTGGTTATTACATTTTAGCTATTGGCCTACAGCCACTATACTTCACTGAAGTTGTTAAATAAAGAGAATAAAGACTTACCTTTAATTACAAAGCAGTTTCCATTTCTGAGCTGCTTACTCACCTCTTTCTAGCACTCTAAGATGCTCTCCTGCTAGCATAGCCTCATACTGATAGGACTGTATTCACTTGTCCCCCATGCCAGAGACTTGGAGTCACTTTTTCACTTTAGGGGCTTCATAAGATCTCAGAAAGAATCACTATGAGTGTGACTGCTGTGCACTTCCTCTGCAGCTGATGCATGTTCCCCACCAACCTAAAACGAGATCTGAAGAAAAGAGACGTCTCCTGCAAACATCTGTGAGACCTCTCTTCTGTTGAGTGCACTCTGCTGCTCCTGGAAGGAATTCTAACTGAAGCTGTAGAAGTCTGGGTTGTTGATCTAAGGATGTCTCTCTTACACAGAGCCACCATATGATGAATATGATACCATACTACATATGTATATGTATATAAAAATTCACAAACCTTCAAACATAACAGTTAAAAGGAATACCTTCCTCTTCCAGCAAGGAGGTGACAAAGTATTCTGAAACAGAAATAGGAAATGCCTATATAGTACAGCTGGTTAGAGGAGTGAAATCAACTAATTCTCTCCTAAAACAAAAGGAAAGTTTAAACTTTTTCTATTTTGGCTTCTGTGACAGCCTAATCATCACACACTGCTTTGCCGAGCCATCAGCCCAAGAGACCTAAGAAATTAAACAACAGGCAATGGAATGTATAGGGATTGTACAGGCTGTGTGAGGGTGCTGGGGTTATTGTAGCAGGATAAAAGTTACAAAACCATAGAGGTATTATGAGAATATGGTATTGTTGTGCAGGGGGGTTTAACATAAAGAACAGGATCAGTTACAGGAAGCAAAGAACCTAAAATAGGAAACAATGCTTTGTATCTTATGTTACTTGCTTTGTACTTATGCTACATTTAAAAACTAGAAAATAGAAAGACGGACTACCTGGTGATGTTAAAAGTAACATATAGAGGAGAAAGACTACATCCAGCGGTTTTAAACTGGAAATTAGTATTTTTCCATATTCAAATGTCTTATGAGAAATATGACCATATTCTAAAAACAACGCTGGTAGCTGAATAACTCATCCGTAGCAATTTATGTATATTGGAAAGGCATGGTGTTCAAAGTATGGCTTAAAGGCTCCAACTTTGCAATTTATTCTATGGAAACACAGTGAAGTATGTTCAGATGCATACAAAATTCAGAATGGAAGGTGTACAATTCATTTCACCTTTGAAAAGGGATAATGAACTTCCATTGACTTTTGTGATACATAAAAGGCCAGATCAAGAACTCCATAATTACTACCAATACTAACAGCAATGTAGGTCTTGTACTTCAGGCAGAAATCTTTGTGATTAATCTTACACAGGCATAACAACTGCTGCCTTCAAAATCATCAAGTACTCAGTTCCTAAATAGGTCAAGGTATTTCCAGTCCTCTAAAATTCAATTTTCCCATCACTACAGAAAAAATAAAGAAAGCCTTTGTGTTGATTATATAAAATAAATTTTTCTTCTCTGCTCCTTGAGGCTAATGGGACAGTTTGCTACATATAACAGTTGCTAGACAAATCATAAAATTCTTAAGAAAATGGCAACAAAGGGCTTACTTAATACTTTCACTAATCTTTTTCTTCTACAATTCAGGAGCATAGTTTTACTTCAGAGGAGGCCAGAGGCATTTCAGAACTGAGGAGAACTGTGTTGCAAGATAATTGGATGAACTTGATACTGGAAATTTGGCAGTACAAAATACCTAGGCATGCAGTTGGGAAGTAAGACCTTTTGCTCTAAATCTGGGAGCTCATAATTTACATGATGAAAATTAGTTGAGGAAAAGTGAAGTATTAGAAGTAGTATTAACTGCAGAAGACACTGCTGGGAATTTACCTGGAATGTTATACAGAATTGTCCCAACTAATGTCATGAAAACATTACAATCCAGAAGAGTGAAAAAGTTGTCTGAAGGAATGGTGACACACCAAAAATGGTTGCAGAGGTTGTCTCGATTAGCCTAGGAGAGCAAAACATGTCTGTAGTTTTCCATTTGTTTGCACATCAAGGGAAGGTGATCATATGAGAAGAGTTTGTAACTTTGCTGCCTTAAATAGTGAACTGGACTTGATTACGTGGGTCATGCCTTTCAAACTTTTGTTCATATCCCTAAATCAGACATATTGATTATGAAAAATGATCAAGTATTTTATGCTATAGGATTAAAAAAAAAGTGACAATTTAAGATACCTGAACCATGAAAATATTTAGAGAGTAGCATCAAAAGAAACCGTCCATCCTCCAGACTGCTATATAATAAAAATATTACAACTGCATACAAAACCAAGTAATTTATTTACAAAATTTGGAACTATTCACATGTATAATCACAGAACAATCACAGTCAGAAAACTCTGCAATTTTTGGTATTAATTTCTGTGTAAATACATAAAGAAAAAAAATTATTTGATTACAAATAATTGTACTGTACAGTTTTGTGAAAATTCCCTTGCAGAACAAATGCAGCTGGTGTGTAATGTTATTATCTTGTTCTAATTTTCACTATTTCACTTCTATATAATGATTCAAAGCCAAGTGGCTGTCATGCTTTGATAAGCAACATGCCAGCAGGCACAAAGGACAGCAAGAGCCCCACTGACAAAATCTGTCAGCTTTTCTTTGACCTAAAAAGTTCTGGGATTTAATCTTGGATACAATTATTCTACAGTAGATAAACAAAACTGAATTTAGTTAGAATAAACTTAAAAGTCTTGTTCTTTAGATTCAGCTAAGTTTGTACTTAAACAATCTAATTTTCCTTCTTCCTTCTTTCCGTAATTGTTTATCTGTTCTGCGTTTCTTTTGCTATAAGAAGTATGGATTTTTTCTAAGTTATAAGTAAGTTACAAAGTTTTAGGCTGCAAAAGAAACATCAAATTTAAAAAAAGGATAGTATGATGGGCTTTCTATAGTTGCTCCTTTTATATTCTTTTGGTCTGAATTTACTGTCATTATCTATAAATAGTCCTGATTTTAGGAGGTTTAATGTAAGAAAGGCCCTAGTTTTGCAATCATATTGCTGTAAGCAATTATCTGATGAGAAATAAATTACTGGGGCCTTAAAATAATCAATTCTCTGTGTAGTAGTGCATTGTAAATAGAATTCCACATCTGCAGAATCGTGAATATTCTCTAGAGTGAAAAATGGAGACATAAAAATATAAAGTACCATCCAAATGATAATGTTTTGTTGTGCATAAAAAGTAAAAACCCAATTAAAACTTTTACAGTTTATCGACAATTGCGAAATACAAGTTTACGTAGGACTAACATACCTTCATCTACCACACACCATAATGGTCATTCAGATAATCTAGTACTGCTGAAGTACTTGATAAAACATTAAAAACTTTTTTTTCTTGTTTTGAAGTTATGCGCTCCATCATGTACATTAAGTGGTGGTGAAAACAAGTAAAAGGAGTTCCGTGCTCAAGAGCAATGTCAACCCAGTCCTGGATGCACTGAAAAGGTGTCTCTTCATATCCTGCAAACATAGCTGGATTTGCCAAGAGTCCTCTAGCCACCATTATACCTTTAAATGGGAAATAAAAGCAGTAAGTTACATTCTAGTTTGAATTTTATGCTTAATCTTCCTGTAGGTTTTGTACAGCAGCCCTTAGGACAACCACCCAAACCCAAAGCTTACAGATAGTAATGGGAGAACAACAGGGATAAGTATTACAGCTGTATCAGAGAAATCCATTGAACAAGGCAGATCTCAGAGTATCTACAGCACCTATCAACACATTCCAGAAATTTCAAAACAAAACACAGGTCACAGAAGCATTTCTTCCCTTCTTTGGAAACTGCAACTAAGTAGAACTTTGTTTTTATTTGCAACACACATTTATAGCCTTTATAATATGAAATTACAATGGAAAGACACAAGAGGATCAATAATTTTCTGTGCAACTCAGTCTATTCACTGTCCTTCTTCCACTAAGAGCTCAAGAATCAATTAAGTAAATTTTAGGACTCCTGATCTCCAGTAAATCTTTCTGAGCAAGCGTGTAGTGTATTTGCAGCTCTAATACCACACTGTCAGATAAACCCATACAAGTTCTATTCTAATTTTTCTGTGATTAAGATCTGTTGTCCTGTACTATCAACATACAATCTATCACACTCAGTCTTCTCTTAAAAAATGGGATGATCAAAAATGAAAAGTTTTTTTGTCATTGTCCATGACAGAAAAAAAATGAATGCTTAATATTTTTACTACCGAAGAAGGTCAGCTGGACATGTGAACTTTTTTTTTGTATTATGCATTTATTTCCTGCTCTGTATTTGGGGGGAAAAGTCACTGTAAGCAGCATGGCAGTTGGGTTCAATTTCTGTTGTTGCTATTAAATAGCAACAGTGTCAACAGAAACCTGCCACCTGTACTGTTCTTTTTCCTCTTTTTCTCTAGCTGAAAGGCAAAAAGTCTGTAGATACAGATTACCTTTCCAGAATATATACCAAATTTCCATACTGTCTTGAAAAACAGACAGTTGCAGGAATCTATTGTGACTAAATAACTGCAATAAACATCCAAATTTTATGACTGAAATGGAAGTGCAATGCCTCACTGTGTCCTTCAAGTTAATCATCTAGCTTAACAAAATATCCCTTTTCCACTGTGTTCTTACTGTAAGAAATCTGCTCCCATGTGCAGGAAGTAGAGATTTCCAAGTGGAAGTTTACAGTTTTTTAAAAGATGATCAGCTCCATAAAGAGACAGAATGTCTGAAGGTCCCCCAGAACTGCACTACTGAGAGATGAGATAGCATAATTAATCACAGAGCTTTTGTAATTTGCCTCGGAAATAATTATTTGTGGCTTTGAATAGCAGCGCTCTCGTGTTCTGATGATTACCAGTGAGTTTTTTAAGGCATCTAAAATATCCTCTTTCATTTGTCTCCTCAAGGACAGGAAGCCCTCATATCATGTCCTACTTACATCCAGAATAAACACCTTGAAATCTGTTAAGTTTACTTGGAAAATAGAGTATGTTTAATCTTACCATCTGCTTTTGTCAAGTGATGAACATTTTCAGCATCTTTTAAAGTTTTAATGTCTCCATTAGCCACAACAGGTATAGACATGCTTTGTTTAATTATTTTAATTGAATCATAATGTACAGGTTGATGCCTTTCTTCTATACTTCTCCCATGTACTGTAATCCATGAAACTCCAGCTGCTTCAGCTTTCTGACACAGGTCAACTGTTCTTTTTAAGTCTTCATGGATCCTAAAATTGCGAGGAATTAAAGCAGTGAGTAGTAAGTTTCCTGGCCTACATAAAAAGCACTCCTCCATAAGGATGAATTATCATAGGTTTCCATAAATAACAGTATAAAGACAGTATTACCATTGGAAAACAGTGTTTGATTTTTGTTTTTTAAGATATATGAGTTCAGTGTATGGAAACTGGTACTTAATTTAACATTTTCCAATTATATCACACCTCTGCAATATACATGGTAAATTTTCTAGAGATTGAGCAAGGATACCCAAAAAATCTAAAAGCAATGCCATGGTTTTTCATATTTTGTGAAAAAAAAAAAAAAAAGAAAATCCAATTTATAACCGTTCCCCCTCCAGAAGGATTGGAAACTGAGTTGAAACTTAAATGACAAATAGCAAAAGCCACATAGGATATATGGTTAAATAATGGATCAAGAATGGCCATAGAATCATAGAATGGTTTAGGGTGGAAGCAACCTTAAAGACCATCCAGTTCCAATGCCCCTGCTATGGGGAGGCTATGGATCTTCCACTAGACCAGGTTGCTCAGAGCTCATCTAACTTGGTCTTACAGGGATGGGCATCCGCAACTTCTCCGGGCAACCTGCTCCAGGGCTTTACCACCTCCACAGTAAACAATTTCTTCCTAATATCTAATCTAAACCTGCCCTCTTTCAGTTTCAAGCCATTCCCCCTTGTCCTGTCACATCACGGCCTTTTACAAAGTCTGTTTCTGTCTTTCTTGTGGTCTCCCTTTAGGTACTGAAGTCTGCTGTGAGGCCTCCCTGGAGCCTTCTATTCTCTGGGCTGCGCACAAAGCAATGTAAAACAAGTCTACAGAAGTTTAGAAGCTGATGTAGGGAAGCAGAATGTATTCCTTACAGCAGCTGTGGGACCAGTTCCCAGTTTTGTTACCCATCCCTTTATACCCAACTGCAGCTGTGGCTCTGCTACTGGCTCACAAAGCAAATCCTTGTGATGATACAGATTATGCATTGCTTTTCTTTTATAGAAGCCGTAATCTTTTAACTTGTACTTTCATGTTGTTTGGATTGCAAAAGAACTCTAGCTTACAGTATGTTATCTGGGCAATTAGTCAAAGGCTGTGCTAGTTCTAAGTTTCGTATTACCTGCCCCAGATATCTGAGTCAAAAAATCTCAGCAGTCTTCACATTTAAGTAAATTACTATAACGTGTAGTATTGGATTAACAGAATTGCAAATATTATTACTATTACACTAAATTCTTTAAGGGAAAAAAAAAAAAGGTTTCTTCCATGAGCACAAACAGCACTTAAGTTAAACCTACCTTATTTTAATAGATACTGAAAATTTAGGGTTGTCAATCTGATTCCGTACATGTCTCACCATATCTTTAACAAGCTCAGGTTTATTTATTAAGCAAGCACCATAACCTTCTGAAATCGCCCATCTTTAAAAGAAAAGGAACATTCATATTTTACATTTGAAGAAATGCAGATCAATATCAGTCACATACATCAGTTTCTTTCCTTATGACCTTCAGAATGTGTGATTAAGTAAGCAGATATAGTACTGGCTGTAGATCAATTATTTTTTGCAGTTTGGTACAGCTTTTAGATTCTGGTTTAGTCTCCATTGTGCTACCAGAACTTTGGACAAGTTACTAATCTCTTTAAGTTCAATTTTCTGTTCACAGAATGGACTCATAAGGAAGATAAATTAAAATTTAATCTACAGTGCATGCATAAAAGAAATAATTTGATGTTTCCCTTTGTCATGGATTTCTTTTAAACAGATAACTTCAGATTGAAAAGGAGGATTTTTTGAAGTGCAAGTGAGGATATTAGCGATATAGTGGTATTAGGTATAGTGGTATATAGAGGATATTTAGTGATATTATGGTCTCACTATTTTGACTGGCAAAAATAACTTTTGCTTCCACTCAACAGCAGTAGTTTTAAAAATAATTTTTCTTATGAAGGCCCATAAAGTACACCAACTTCTGTTATTTTTAAACTAATATGCACGGGAAACAAAGGATTCAAATGTAAGCATGTTTTTTTGGCCTAAAAGGAAGAGACAGTTTGACATAACTGCAGTTAGCTTAAAAAAAACCCCAATACTTCCATGCAGAAGCCTCAGATCTCTCCAGAAGAGTCTTCTCAAATACTATAATTCTAAGTCAAGAAAACCTAATTAGCATAGAGAAATTAAGTAGTTGCACCGTAATATGATCTTATACTTTCCTATATTTTTCAGGTCTTCATTTAGAAAAAGACTGCCTGACAAACATGTAATAGATAGTTCTCAATTGAACCAGTTAGGAAGAACCTTACTATTCTGTTTCATTGTCAAGACAATATCTTTATCAATTTAAGTGAGAAGTACATCGCTAATTCACTATACTTATAAATTTAATAAAAGATGGAAGAAATTATTTTCAGCACTTTATCTGTATAATTTTATTTTAAAAACTATCCTTCACTTGCAGAAGTTTGAGACATCACAGACTTGCCTCATTATTCTGGAAAATGCTATGTCATGATTCAACACACTGCAAATTATTTGCAGCAAGCTCTTATTGGTTGTGCACATTTAACAGTTGTTGAGAAGGGATGGACACTTCTTAGCCAACACTCAGTACCTCAGAAATGAATAAAGGCAAGTTGGCAAATATATATAGTTTTCCCAGTCTCACCATGGTGACAGGGATCTGGGAACACTCAGAACAGTGCCTTACCAAATTTCTGACAGGTTAAAAAGCTCCTACTCTCCTGAAATCTATATTTAGGTTAAGATAGAAATTATGATGAAAAGGAAGACCAGCATTCTTTAGTCTTTTAATAATTTCATCATATTTACACAGCTTTTTCAAAACTTTACCTCTGAGGACAGCCACAGTTTAGGTCTATTCCATCTGCAAAAGGACAGATGATACGGGCAGCATCACACAAAACCTGTGCTTCTTTAGCAGCAAACTGAACAATCAGTGGGTGATCACCTACGCCAATGAAAAGACATTTAGAGATTTAAAAATTCCCAGAAAATAAAAAGAAGTAGTTCTAAATTTTGAGTGCTTTTTTTGTGTATTGTACAGCTGTCTGACCACGGTCCTGGCAACCAGGTATAGGTGACCCTGCATGAGCAGGGTGGCTGGATAACATGACCTACAGAGGTGCTTCCAAGCTCATCTATTTTGTGATTCTGTAAGCCCCAAAATCACAGATAAACAAAGGTAGCTGGCCAGCAGTTACTTACTAAGTGAGTATGTCTATTAACAGAGGTGGGATTTCAGACAAATACAGGTGTCCTACACAGTTGCTTAACATACACTTTCTAACTGAAACTGGTCAGTTGCTAATCTTTCACACAGGCCATATATGAAACTAGGCATTCTCTAATTTTCAGCAGCCTTCATGTTTCCCCTCCTAGCCTGCTCCTTCTTGTCTGCATGCTGCCCCTTTGCTGTGCTGACACGGCTGTCTTGCCTTGTCTTGTCTGCTTACAGAACCAACCCTTCAGGAAGGAACTAAAAGACCCACAAGCTTTGCCCTTCCTCATCCCAGCCCATCATTTTGCTTTTCTGTGCCAACATGGCTGTTTTTTATCCACAACGTGAGACGCAGAGTTGGAATGAGCACACGTGTGCAGAGGCAGCTGTAGCAGGTTTGTCTCAAGTGAGAAACCAAAGTGCCAGTGCTCCTCAGCTTGGGTCTGCTGAACTACTTGTGATTTACTAAGCCCCTGCAGAGAGCCAGATGGTCATTTGGAACACGTTCTCCTCTTTTACAGCTACTGCATTACATTAAAGGCATCTCAAATATCTCAAGCAGCCTTAGGAGTCACTTTCCATAAAAACAATTGCTGTAGTTAAGAAGCAGCAGCATGGTATCTGAGCACTGATGGAAAGAGATGATCCAATGAATGCACAAAACAAGTGCACTTCTGGTACTGAAGAGACCACAAGTGCTTTCTGAACATTTTTCTGTTTTAGAGGAAAATAAGTAGTTCTTGAAATGGTGGAGATTAAGTAAGAAAGGCCACCAGTATCCTCTCAATCAAGCTGATATATTTCTAGAGATTACCTAAAAATCCAGCAAGCAAAAAAAATTGCATGCATATTTTCAAAAGTGTCCCTTTAATACAGTGCTCTAGCTGAAGAGATTTACATTTTTATAGCTAATATTTTAGAATAAGCCCACATACCTAGTTTCTCTTTGTTGAGCATTAAGTAATAAAAATATTGAGTCTAGCCACAGAAAATTTTTTAACAGCAGCCACAAAGGACACCTACCTCTATCTGAGAAATATACAACAAAGAAACATTAATGCAGAAAAAAAAGTAAAACATCAATTGCAAACCTACTCCACTAATTAGAAGACAAATTCCCCAAACAGCCAGCAAGTTAAACATAAAACCAAACAAAATGTATAAATGCTAATAATATAAATACTATAATTTGATCAAAGCATGAGGTAGAATGTTTTCCAGGCCTGTAAAATTAAGGACAGCATAAAAGTACTGAGCAGGGAAAAGATTTTTACAACACTGAAACATTTCACCTCTTTCCCTGACCCAGCATGCCCCAGAATACACTCCACATCTGACCTGTAGAACTTCAATACCACCTCACTTTGTGTAGATCAGAAGTGTAAGTAAATTTAAGGGGGGCAAACTATTAACTGTGGAGCTTTGAGCCATATATATTTGAGTCTGTTGTATTATTACTCATTTATTTTTACATACAGTGAGTTTTTCATGGTTTTTTTGAAGTTGCATTCCACTCATAAGAGAGTCTACCTGTGCTTTCCAATGTGAATTTTCTCTGTAATTGCTCTGTTCTATTTGAATAATGCACCATAGTACATAGTCAATGCTGAAACTGTGAAATACACTTCCCCTATTACATATACACCTATGAAACCACAAATTCTGTGTCCTGAATAGATTAAATCATCCCACTTTATAGACCCGACATGCTGATCTTGCACGTTAGCGGCGCTTTTCATTCCTCCAGTTGCAGCCTATGCTTGTAGATCCCTTGTCACACTGTTCTGCTGCAGCCACTTCATGCCAACAGATCTGTGTCGTTCTTATCACCTCTTCCCACATACTTCAGATCTCTTTACAGCCATGACACTGTAGAAGTCCTCATACTTCTTCTTTTTATAGGTGTTCTGGTTATGTTTCTGTACCATGCCCAAAGCCTTGCTTCTCCCCCTCAACCCCAGCCATGCTTAAACTTCTGGTCTCTTTTGTGCTTTCTTGCACTCGTATCTCGAGTCATGCACAAAAAGCCCCTTCCACTTTCCAGTCTGGCTAATATGAAACCCTTCTTCTTTTGTCAGTCCTTGACGCCACTGTATCAATGCCTGGTCTATTACTTTTTTCACCTTTAGTAACACTCTTATTTTTGCTAGAGACTAGAAAACTTTTCCTGGTAATGAGTTAAATGTTTGTCTCTGAAACACACATGAAACAATTGCTAGAAAAAGAATATTACTGTCATCTTGTACCTGGTCTAGCTGTGGAGTTACTTGTCAAATTTATTTGAAGTTCATTTATAGTAGCCTGTGTGGTGCTGCATTTTGGATTTTGTGATAAAACTAGTGTTGGTAATTCACAGTTGTTTTGGCTGTTGTTGCAAAATACATACACAGTGTCAAAATGTCCTTTTTTTTTTCAGTTTGCTTCCCAATGCCCCCAACAAACAGACTGGGGTGGGCAAGAAGTTTGTAGTGGACAAAGCTATGACAGCTGACCCAAACAGGAACAAGGAGTATTCCATGCTGTAGAACATCAAGCTCAGCAAGGAAATTGGAATGATAGGGAAAGTAAAAAAGTGGGTTGGGACATGGAATTTTTGTTCCAGAGTGGCTACTGCTTGGAGAGTGGCTGGGCATTGGTCTGCTAGTAGGAAGTGACTGCCTTTGCCTAACTTGTTTGTTTCTTTCCCTTCTTCTTTCCTTTACATATTAAGCTGCCTTTATTTTGACAAATGAATTTTTCTTGCTTTTGTTCTTCCCATTCTCCCCCTGTGCTGCTGGCAGAATGAAGGAAGAATGAGTGAGCAGCTATGTGTGGTCAACCCCTACAGATATAAATCACTTTGGAGGCCTTGATTTCAGGTGGAGACAAGGTTTTCCACTATTTCATTTGACCCACTATCACTGGACTGTGCTAACTCTCACTTAGAATATTTCTGTGGTTTTACAATCAAACAGTATACCAAAATTGTTAACAGATGCCAAATTATGTGACTGACTTCATTGACTTCATTCAATTTGGCTTATGACCACATAAAACATTCTGACGAGGCAATGGTTTATTAAAAACAATACAGACCTTTGTTTGTTGTGAATTCGCTGTCTCTGGCTTTTGCAGATCTCACAAAATCAGCTGCCACTATCATTGGTGTGTAACACAAATCGCAACTGTACTTCCTAACCAAGGTTCTGAATGCCAACCTGCAGACACGTGAAGATTAAGAGGTAAATAGTTAAGGCATTTTTCGGGTTAGCTATCCTAAAAATGCTGTTCTAACATGAAGTCTTGTGAGGATATTCGAGTATTATATGTGTAGATCTGTGATGAAAATATGTAAAATGAAACATGTCCCACATCTACCTCTGTCTTAAATAAAAAGGAGGAACGTAATCACCCATTTTTACTCAAGATAAATTTGAGAAACAAGTTTCTAAACAGAGAAAATGCACTGGAAACAGCTGACATGCCAGTTACTCACTTTGAATAGCGGACCATAGGGGCACATATTTTTACAACTTGCCCAGAATGAAACAAATCCATGGGATCTTTTAGTTGGCATTCCTTGGTTTCTCTGATGTCTCCAATCATGTATAATTAACAGTCCTTTCAGCATCTGTAAGAATAAACGTCTGAAACGTTTCTCATTCAGCTACTTCACACAGGCCACGCTGCAGAGCACCACAGTTCACGCAGCACTTGCGTTCTGGTGAAGCGTCCGGCCAGCAGCCGCTCCCGCGCAGGGTGCCGGGCACAGTCCTCCCGGTACAGCCCCCGCCCCCGGCAGGGCCCATCCCGGCAGNGGCGGCGTTGGGCCGGGCGGGCGGGGAAGCCCCGCGCCGGCGAGTCACGGGAAGTTCGGGCGGAGGAGCGAGTGCCCCGGTGCGGGGAGGGACTGCGGCGCTGCGCTGTGCGGAGTGTGCTCTGGGGCTCGCTTGCTCCCAAAGAGAAAAAAATTGCACTGGAAGGAGAGGCGATGGTGCTGGGTTGAATTAAGAGTAGCTGTCTGGGAACTCTGGTCTTGCTTGATCTAGAGTCATAGTTGCAGCATAATACCATAATCGTTTTGTAAACTCGCACCGTTGTCGAAATCCGGTGTGATTTCACTAAGTTTTGTCTCATGCTACTTGTCAGTGATCTGCAGCTGACTGGTGTGCTTGGTTATGGGTGCAGGCTCAACAGCTTTACCCTGATGACACTGTGAAGTTTGAGAAAATAAGGTATTGATACTTTTTAGTGTATTATGCTCAAGAGAAGGGTGTGGGGAATGAAGAAACGCGTCTTTATCACCACTTGCAAAACCCCAAAACAAACACGAACCCCAGTTACCAGTTCCAAACTTGTTTCTCATGATTGTGGTCCCTTCTGACATTTGTACTATGGGAACTAGAGAACATTCACTGTTATGTTGAAGAAATTGAAGGTCAGAGAACTGTACACTGTAGGGCTATAAATATTACTTAATTCTTCTGAACCGCTAATATAAAATCTAAATCCTTTTCCAGAATGTTATGCTGACTTCTTCAGAGAAGACTTTGATGTGAAAGCTTACACTTCCCAGTCCATCCATCAGGCTGTGATAGCTGAGCAACTGGCTAAACTTGCTCAAGGTATTAGTCAGTTGGATAAAGAGCTGCATTTACAAGTAAGTTTAAAACATACTTGTTACTCTGGGGCGATTGATATAAGCTAGGCAAGAACTTAGAAATCTTACGAGCTTGTAACTTGTGAAATTGCCCAGTGTCCTCTGCAAGCAATTACTAAAGGTACAACTTGCAGCTAAACTAGTAGTGAGTTTGACAACTCAGTTAAGCCTACGCTCAATATTCCTACCAGGTATCCATGTACTGTTTCAGTTTTCGTAATCTTCTAACTGTATGCTGTTTTACTCTTCCCTGTAAGAAGGGAGACTCTTTCCAAATGATTGTGTCATCTATCATAAACACTTGAGGCCATGTTTCAGCATGGCGTTGTGAGAAGATAGGGAGAACTTGCACCCTTACATCGTGTGCTGAAGAGTAGCATGAGCCCTAAGACTTAGCTTTAGCTACACAGATATAACCTATGTGAACACACCTCTACACCTTCAGAAAGGCTTTTCAGTTTAGATAGAAGACTTTTGCTATGCAGAAATTATAAATCCACAGTAGACATTGCAATGAGAACACTTGCTAAGTTTGTGTGTAGTTTCAAAACCTGCTTCCTCCCTCCCTCTGCCCCTGTTGGTAAGTTCTTTGGGAACTAGTTTATAAATGTCATAAATAGAAAAAAAAATAAATATACATTATTATGGTGTGATAAGTTCACATTTAAAATTATTATTAAATATGAAGATGTGTTGAAATGTGATTGCTCTGCTGGCTTTAATTAAGATATCTGCTCTGCTGCACATCTGACCCTCTCTATTCTCATTCTGAGCTTGCTGCTTTTGTGAATTAAAATAGCCTGTGTTCTTAAAACCCTTTCTCCTGTAAGATGTACCTGCTTTTTCCTATATCTGGCTAATGTAGGGATGCGGATACTTAAATGCCTAATGTAGGAATGATGGTGATATATTTAATACTTCTTTTAGGCTCATGTCCCCATTTTTCTCTTTTGATTTCTATGTTTGATTTTTTAAGGTTGTTGCAAGACATGAAGATCTGTTGGCCCAAGCAACTGGAATTGAATCCCTGGAAGGTAAATATTGTTATATTATGCTGGCTATCCTTACAGTAGAGGAAGCACTTTTAAGATCTGTGCAGGGAACATCATTCACTGCCAACTTTGGTTCCCAATGTTAAAGCTCCAGGTCTGATTCTTGAGGAGTAATATGTGGCGGCTTTTTTTTATTTTTTGTCAGTAGATGGAGCTCCAAGGAGAAGATTTGGCTGATACTTCTCTGGAATAGCTGCTTCACAGGAAAATGTATTTTGATAATGTTCTGAGTAGCTTTAGCAATAAAGCCTTTTTTGACATTTTAATATATTTTTCTAAATAAGCCTAATTTTGTTGCAACATTGCTGGGTATCTGTTGCCATAAGCACCAATTTTCTGTTGCATGTGCATATGTTGCAAGGTTTGCACACCTTAACCAAAGAAGCTATAACCCATAATCTAAACTGTGTTGAAATATTTTTTGCTAGTAAAGGGGTATTAAGTTAAAAACATACATTTGTGTTATTCCACTGTTTGAGACGTGGATTTTCACATAAACTGCTGATTTTCAACGGCCTTGCTTAGGAACCGTTGATTTTGTAAAAAAATAGTTGCAGTTTATTGTTCTTGTGCCAGGTGCTCATTAAACCTGCCATTCTGCTCTTTGTTACTTTGCTGAGAACGTCATATGGTTTGGTGGTGTTGTGGTTTTTTGAGCAGACAGATGTTTACCTCTGTAACATGCTAGAATCCCTGTAGCATGTCTCCCTTTCCCCTTTGTAACTTGGTAAGTAATTTATATTTGTTCCTTTTTCTGCTTTCAGGTTTTGGCATAACCAGAGTTTCTGGTTACTGATAGTTATATCCTTAGTCTTTGGAGCTGATTGGGTATACTGTTTTGTGTCAGTAATTGTATATAGCTGTAAAATTAAAGAAATGGCTATTTAATCTAGTAATGGTAGCTCCTGAATAACTTCTTAAACAGTCGGAGAATCAAGCATAAAAGACTGAAATATGTGTCCATTCTCCAAATAAGAAGTAGACAGGAATGTGTAGTCAATCTTGTGACTGATAAATACCTCCCAGTAACAATCTTAAGCAGTTTGTGCTCAGTGGAATTCTCTTTTCTGAAATGATGGTTGTTTCTGAAGGCATTCCTTCCTAAAACAGCTCTGAGGAAATAATGATGTACTTCAAAATAACTACTCAGTTAGGAAACATATCTATAAGGCAGGAGTGGTAAATAATGCATGTTTTACAACTCATACCACAAAGTAAAAATAAAATTCACCTCAAATTTGTTGAAATTCTTCCATTTACTTAGGGTTATGGTCTTAAAGGAAACACTGAGTCAAGATTCGTAAGAGAAAGAAAAGATAAATGCCAACAGATTTTTTAGTTGTGAAGTTAGTTACGCATAGCTCTTGGTACATTTATCAGGTAAGTTAGCAAGTGAAGATTATGAAGCTATTTCACAGCATGCATAGTCATTTGGATGTGTGATAGTGAATCTCATGAAACATTTCAAATTGATACACCCAGCTTGTAGAGTGTTTTCTTTTTTAGGCCTGTGCACTTTTTTTATTGGTACACAGCTCCGGTCCACATACTCTTTTCCCTCTATAGGTAGTTCCGTAGATATCTTGTGCTGTTATTTTAAGATAGGCTAAATTGGACCCTCATGTATCTTCCACAGCAGGTGGAGAGGGGAGTGTGCCTTTTCACCCATCCTTATCCTGTCCTCTGGGAAGAGGGCTGTTGTATGCTTATTAGCAATATTACAGCCTAGCTGGGAGTGCCACTGGCCCTCCCCCATTATTTCAATGTAGGCTGTAAATGCAGCCTATTTTGCCAGCTTTTCACTGTATCTCATATCTTCATCCTTATGATCTGTTGCATGTCATATCATGTATAAATAACTGTGAACACATGAGCCTGTCACTAAGCTAGTAGTTCTGAAATATGGAGAAGATAAGAATTTACATATCTATACAAAACGAGTGAGATACAGTCATAGTACAGGACAACCTGAATATAACTATTAGCAGTAGTTTTGTTTGTCTTCCATCTTAGTGTATCATGCTGCAGTTTTATCTAATTTAATGATGGCATGCTTGTAAACAGGGCTTTACAAAAATGTAGTATGTTTTAGAATGCTAACAGTAACTGGAACAAAAATAATTTCATAGGCCTGGGTATGTCTAATTTAATTAAATTCTCAGCAGGCTGATTCTGTCTTGCACAAATGACTCCTGTCCCCTACTACTTTGTTTGCAATTTACCAAGAAAAGAACAGGCATGCTTGTTGGCTTTCCTTGTGCTGCTTTGCCAAACTAATGTGGAACAAACATGATTAGGGTAGTTTGCTCTGCTTGTAATCTAAATTAGATGACCTTACTATGACATTGATACCTTACCTTTTGCTAAAGATGCTTATGCCCAGGAAGAAAACCTTGAAATAGAATTGTTTATCCTCTCAGTCCTCTTTGTCCTAGTGACTATGTTAAATAAATAGTAATAGATAGTGATAAATAGGTTGTGCCATTTTTATATATCATGTTTAGGTGTTTATACCAGGTTATATAATTCGAACTGCAGTCCTGATCAACATTCTCTAGAAAGTAACATCCTCTAAATGTTATTTGAAACTTCACAAATGATCTATTTTGGAGTGATATTTATTCTGTAGGTTTATTTTCTCTATCAATACATTTTCCATAACATTCAGTAAGTGACCTGCTCAGTTTATTTCCCAATATGCTTACTAATTTTGATCTCTCTGATGCTGTTATAAAGGGGGAAACTGCTTTTGGTGTAGGCCCAAGTAGTCTTCAGTAGTTACTATGATTTGAAGAAAAACTCTTTCTATAATTGATGAGTGTTCCATGTAAAAAATCTGCTTTATTTTGCAGGTGTCCTCCAAATGATGCAAACTAGAATTGGTGCTCTACAAAGCACTGTTGATAGGTATGACATTCATGATGCAATTAGAAAGTATAAATTCTTATGTTCTATAATGCTATTTATTAACACCGCTATAAATAATTTTCTCTTCTTATTTTTAGAATTAGAGTCAAAATTGTTGACCCCTACAACAAAATAGTGTCTCGCACAGCTCAGCTAGCAAAACTTCAAGTAAGTTGCATTAAAAAACATTAAAAAAAATCCTTTTTGAACATGTGTTATTTCACAATTGTCAGACATGAGTACAGTTTTTCTACTCCAGTAGCCTGTAGTTCATTGTCAGTATTTTTCTGAAAGTCAGTATTTGTGTCTCTTCAAGAGTAACTGAGAAGTGCTTAGTAGAAAAGTAGGAAATTGCAAAGTAGGAAATTGACCTTTGCACTAGCAAATTGAGTTTTTGTAGAGGTGGAGGGAAGAGGGAAGGGTTATCTGAGTACAGATTAATTTAGTTCTCGTAGCTGTGAGTGTTATTTTGGTATTTAGTGTCATGGTGCTCTTGTGTAGAAGATGCTTTTCACCCCTAAGTTAATGCAGGCTTTGCTGCAGTTTAGTAAAGAGTTTGGGAATTAATTCTTTCAAATGTCTTCAAAAGTCAAGGTGCAACTTAAGGAGCTGTTTGTGGCTGTGGAGTTTTGCAAGCCCAGGTGCATAGTTGTCCCTGCCTTTTAAATATAAGTGGAGTCTACAGAAGAATGTAGGTGTCTGTTAGAGATCAGCAGTGGGAGAGAGCTTATCACAATGATGGCGAGATAAGTGTCAAACACTTCCATTGATAATTCTGTAGTAGTTGAAAACTTTTCCATAGATCTTCAGGAGTCATGTATCTGCATTCTATTAAGTTTATGGTTTGAAATGCAACACAGCTCCAACCCCACAAGTGTTTAATGAGTTGTTGTTTGAACTATTTGTCTTTGCAAGTTTACCTGAATTTTGAGCTGTGCATATACACTCAAGTAGATTGCCATCTGCAAGTGACTGCTGTTGCAGAGTAGATGAAGCTGCAGACACATGCAGTTTCTAGTCTGGGGACTGGTGGAGCAGCTGCACTGTCTCTTCGCTGAACTTCTATTTTCTGTGTTACTTTCAGTAGCAGTGAAGTTTGGCAGGAAGCTCGTAACACTCTGTGCAGCCATTTTGGCCAGATGCTTCTCCTGTTGTTTTCAGCTTCAGCTGTTACTGTTTTTGCTACTGGCCAAAAGTCCCATGACTTCCATGTGGCAGGTTAGGTGCAGATTTTTTTGTTCTCTGATGTGTGCTGTACATGTCGAAAAAGTTGTGGGAATGTGGGGCTGAAGATGAAGATCATTTCTACCCTGCCCCTTACTCAAAGTCAGACTGCAGAAGCATGTCTGAGAAGAATGAGTCCCTGAACTTAGGAGATTTTTCTTGGATGCTTCTTCTTGGCTGTTGCATGGTTACATGAGGTTTCCTGTGGTGTGAAAGCGGCATCCATCCAGGGTCAGCATTATTCAGGCTGTGCCAGGGGATTTGTAATATCCCACTTTTTTGCTGTAAGTCAGAAAAAAGAGGTGCAGAGTAAGTGGGAGCCTGATAGGCTGCTCTTTTAGCATTGTATTTAGCATAATGAATGAAGCTGAATTTACAAAGAGTTGAGTCAAATCTCAACTCTCCAGTCTCCTGAAAATGCACTGCTGGGTTGTCCTTTACCTGGGGGGACTCATTTGTTGGGGAAGGAAGGGCACAGCACAGCAAACAATTCACTTCCTGGTGATGGCAGGGCTTACAACATGAAATTACTCCCAAGTGCAGAACTTGTGGTTTGGGACATTGTCAAACTGACTAATTTTATCAGCTGATCAACAACTGGTAGAAAAAGATGGCTGATAAAAGAGTTGCCTTCTATCAAAATCTGTAGGGTTGGCAAGTATATTTTGCTGGAATGCATGATGTTTCAGTGCCTCTTGTACTTGTGATGGTGTTATTTTAATACCTCTGCATTGATTGCTGTGGGACTGCTCAGTAACTGAAGGAATATTTGACTTGCATAAAGCTAGATTTTGCCATCCTTAATTGTTTTTAATATAGTCTGGCTTTTTCATAAACATTCTCACTGCAAGTTTGTTGTTAAACTTTAAGTCTAGTCCTGAATTCTAAATCTCTTCTGTGTGCTTGTACGTGTTTTGTCTTGCTCTGCTCTTAGAGCTTCATGGCATCCCAAGACAGCAGCAGACTTGGAAAGCTCACTTCCTGTTTTAAATCATACTGTCCTCTTCTGACTCCTTCCATAGTCTATCACAAGCTAAGTGGGAGTGGTTAACAGCTGAAATGTGTAGACAGGGAGTTTGTCCTTCAGAGGGTTCTTTTCTGCGCGGCTCTGTTTAACGAAACGTTTTTATATGGTCTCTTAGTTTCAGTGTCTTGGTGTATGAAAAACTTCTAATAGCAAAATAGTTAAAAAAACCCCAAATAATTCTGTATTTTGAAGTTATTCTTACTTGAAAATATTCACCAGTAATCTTGTCTTTGTGATGCTACTGCAAATAAGTAGTAAATGTAGTCTGAAGATAGTGGACTGTCTCTTCTTTCCTCAGACTTCATAAACAGCAAAATATATACATTCAGTTACCTTGCATATATGAGCTATACAATTTCAAGTGATTTTCTTGTTATAATTGTCCTCTTTCAGTAATTTCTTAAAATTATTTTGATATTAAAAGTAAGAAGCTTTTTGATGTCTTAAATTGTAGCAATAATTTCTGTTATTCTAGACACGTTGCTTTAAATTTCAGGAGATAGCTAGTATGTAATTTCAAAAAGAGTTGGGGTTTATTTTTTATTTTACTTAAAATGACTTGGATTAACTGGGGCCACTGACCTTTTCCAAATAAATTCTTACTTGAACAGTAGAATTTGTTCCTTCTTGGATGAAAGCATCTCCTTTAGAAAAGCTTTTTTGATCAACTCAGGGAGAGAATGTTTCCTGAATTAATTCAGACTTCTGTTGTGCAGGTAGTCAGGTTAGAGGATCTGGCATCCGTGAACAGCTCCACCATTAGATACAGTTCTTTATTTCTGTTACATGTCCTTATATATAGCATTCTTTTGCTGTGACTAGGAGTTTTATTAAGTTGGACAGCTCACATAAATGAAAATACTTGAGTGAAACAGAATCTTTGTCAAGAGTACAATGCAGTGGAAATCTCTACAAAATTTAGAGTGCACCTTCAGTGTCTTTGGAATTTTTCCTTCTACTAATTCCCAGGGCAAGCAATTAAAACAATTTTTTTGCTCTTGTATCTAAATGTAACTTTTCCCATCTCATACTGTCTTTTAAAGATTGTTTCTTGGGACAGGAGATAATAAGCAACAATTCAACAAAAAAGAAATAATATTTTGACATGTAAAGTAAAAGGTGGTTTGAAAATAACAGAAGGTGAATTCCCAGGGAAAAACTTTAGCCAGAGTTACACAGTTGAATTAGAGAGTAATTAATTTTGAAAGCAAAGTAGTAATACTATGCCCTCTTTTTTGGTGAAGCATAGTGCACTATATTAAAAGCTATTTTTGATTAACCTTGCAGAAATTTAGTTCACAGATATGAAAGTGATATGCGGATCAAGATTTTTCTAATTAAAGAAATGAATTAATAAAAATTAATACATTAATCTCTCAAAGCAGGATAAGCCCCACTTAGTTCTCACTAAATGTAATAGTAATCATGTGGTTAAGTTATCACAGAACACTTAGAAAACTTGCTCTTCAGACTCTGATAGCCCAAAGCTGCGAGAGTAATTGGGCTTTCCCTGATTTGCCTCAGTGCGTTTTCTTCTATTTTTTCCTTTTTGCTCTGTCTAGATGTTTAATAAAAGTAAATTACAAATATTTGTGGATTTGTTAGTTTGTGCTGGCATAGGGAAGAGACTGCCGGGTCGTACAGTCCACTGTGGATATTGGTTGAAACGATTCACTTGTATATGTTTTCATATGTGCACTACAACGTTAGTTTTCAGCAAATGAACTTGAGTCTGAAAAAGAGGTTCTGAGTTGTGTTGGATACTAAATATTTTTTTAAAGTAATTTAAAATTAATTTTGATATCCATAAGGTTAATACTTCAGGAGACTTTGCCTTCAGTACTACGGAAAATAAAGAGCTATCTCATACTTGTTCCAAAGTTTCTCACTTGCCACCCTTGTTAATCTGATTGCAGATGTTGGACTGTACCTATGACTGTGCTGAAATATGAGTTGCATTTCTGAATTCTATTTTAGTTGTTACCCACTCCAGAATGTAGCTGTTCCCATAGCATGTATTTCAAGATATTAATTGAGTGAAAAGTTATGAAACTATTATGTTTAATTCAGATGTCAGCAATGCCTGTTATTCTAATTTGGTGCTAAGAAAAAGACACATGAATATGGTTCCTAAAAATCTATGTATACGTCCATATTCCTAATTTTTAACCAAGAATGCCATGTATTTTAATAAGTATATGAAAGAATGTGAACTAACAGTTGGCTGAATGAAGGTTATTGACCTTCTGAAAGTTTTGCTTTATTAGAGAATTAGTTTTTACATATATATGCCTACCATAAGAGTCAATGTCTGTAATAACAATATAGTCATTAAGTTTTATTGTCTTCTGAAGTAAGTGCTGCCATTTTGCTTCTTTTGGATGAGTATTTGATTGGCAAAGCCAACTTCTTAACTTTGCTAAAGCTTAAAGAGGGGAGGAGTATTGAGGAGAGATACACAAGGTAAAATAAAGCTTACTTCTAATTAGAAATAGAACATGCCTCTGTCATGGGATTCTGAGTTTCCTTTGTTTTTTGCGTGGGTAGTGACAGAATAATCTCAGTAGCCCCATGAATAGAACTACCAGCTTCTGAAAGTCTTGGTCATATAACATAAAGTCATATTAAGAAATTTTTGGAAAAAAGGGATTTCAGTGTTCTAAAGTTCCTTGTTTTTATTCATGTTCGCATTTCCTTTTTTGCTTAAGATGTTTCCACATTTGAGTACTGGTATTATGTGATTGGAATGTACTGATAATATCCCCTAATGCCACCATTTCCCTGCAGGCTGCCTGTGACTTGCTGCGGAGGATAATACGCATCCTGTATCTCAGTAAGAGACTTCAAGGACAACTGCAAGGAGGAAGCAGAGAGATAACAAAAGCTGCCCAGAGTCTCAATGAACTTGGTGAGTCCTTCTTAATTACTTTTAGATACATTTTTAGCTTGTGCTCAGGTGACTCACACTAGTGTTTGACTTAAAGAAACACCCAAAACTTTTTATTGTGGTTCTTGCTTTGTACTTTCTGATTTAAATTGAGAAATGGCATGGACAGAACTTATTAGTCCTTTACATTTTTTTGTATGACTTCTCTAGATTCAGGTATTTAATAACGTGAAAATTCTGTGATAGTAACTTGCGTTCTTTTGGGCAACAATTTTTTTGTGAAGCAATTTCTTACTGGTTTATGTTTCTATAAAACACCCTCAGAGGCAGCAGATATATATTTAGCTTTTGGGAGAGATTGCACTATGATAAGGCATAGTTTAAATTACAGTTTCTGTCCTGAAAGAAAGATGTTGACCCTGTGACTTTTATGAAAGCCATAGGTGATGTGTTATACAGATACCTAACCTAGTTCAGATACTGGAAGTGTTCTGCTGCAGTAGTGACTAATTTATCCTTTATTTTATTGGCTTCTAGAAAGAATAATGAGGTAGTTCTCATGAAGGCTCATAGTACATTGCTACAATGTTTTCTGTACTTGAGCTGGTTTGGGAAATTCTGCACTATGCTGCAGGGTGCAGTGAGGAGCATCCTGTTAGTCTTGAGTTGGTGGTGTTGTACGTGGTATCTTGCCAGCTGTTTCTCCTCTGATTTAATGGTATTCAAATTCCAACTTCCAAAAATAGGTTGTGGGAGGGCTGAACTATCAAACATTCAGAATCATCCTGAAGTTTATTTTGCATATTTGTCACTACTGCTCTTTTTATACCGTGTGGTCAAAAATTATTAAACAATGATTTAGTCTTATAACTTGCAGATGCTGTTTTGCAAACAGGAAGTTGATATATTTATTTAGTATATCAGTCTGATTGAAGCACTTAAGCATCAATTGTATCATTGTAAGATAGAGTATTTTTTCTGATCCTTTTTACTTTTCTTTCCATTTTGCTCTACCATTACATCTTCAGAATATATAAAATAATACTGTCTGTTAACTACCTGGATTGCAGGTGTTGTGGGATTAATTTGAGGGCTAGATCCTATTAAACTAGTACAATTTAGTGGTAAAATCTGAGATGTTTAGTGTAGTTTTTAGGATTTCTTTCTTTGATAGAAAATACTTTTTACTACTCTTCTTCCTCTCTCCTTTTTTTTTTTTGTTTCACCATTTAAAAAAAAGAGCTTTCTTTTGTCAAAGTGCCACAGTCTTTTTAGTTTCTTGTTTCTTTTCCTGAAGCTTAGCAAAGTCTGAGTAATTATTGTTAAAGATGAAGGGAAATGTGTCCCCTTAGGCAACCCTTTTGAATTTGATCCTACAGTCCGTGGAGGTAGCCAAGGCTCGTGGTCCTTAATTTAATCCTTAGTTCTGGCTGGTTTATAGCCAGGTAAAATACCTTGTCTACTGTCTTTTCTCTCTTCATCTTATTTCCTGGTATCTCTTCCTTTCTTCTGTCTTACCTCTCCATCTGCATGCCTCCTTCATTTTTGGCTATTTGTCCCTTGTCACCCTCTACTGCCCACCTTGGCTGATTTCAATTCTTCCTACTTCCCAGCTGGCCATGCCTCCCAGGACCTGAGTGGATGGGAACACCCCCCTGAGGAGATGCTGGTGCAGGGAATTGGAGAGGCAGTGATTGCTGGGTGTGGGGTAGCTCTGTTCTGAGGGGAGGAAAGTGCACAGGGGCTGGGCTCAGCATGGGTCAGGGTGCTGCGGTGGGAGTCAGTGGGAAGGTCTGCAGGAGCCTGGGGTATGGGATGTGTCTGGGGAAGTGCTGTGCTGTGCTTCTGGACTTGGAAAGCATTGGCATGGATGGGAGATCTCTAGCAGAGATGTGGCAGTGGTGTGTGGCAGGAGAGCACTCGGTGGCTTGCAGTGAGGCTGTGGAAGTGCTGTGCTTCAGAAAGATGGGAAATGTGATGTAGTGCTCTGTGGTGTCAGGAAGGTGGGAAGCATGGGCAGCAGCCCTGGGCACTGGCAGTTTGGTTGGTGAGATATGAAAGCTTTGGGGGGCCTGGGGAAATACTGCAACATCTGATGGTAGTAAATAGGTGGTAGACATGAGCGGTGTGAAAGCCTGGTATTGCATAGGGACCTCTGTGTCACAGAGCCTTGCTTTCATGTCCAAGATGAATACTGATCTGTGGTTTTAGCCAGATATTCCTGACCATCCCTTTCATCTCTTGTTCAAAGAAAAAATTATTCCATTGTTTATTACCTTTCTGTTGTACATGTGGTGCAGAATAATTTCTGCTTTGTCGAACTCAGCCCTGTGATATTACTGTGAAAGCTTTGCATTTGCTGTGGTAAAAGATACCTTCCATTGCTTCCAAGGTACTCTGGGTAGAACCTTGAGATAACTGTCGAGTTTTTTTTTATGTACTGCTACACTCTGTGTGTATGTTTGGGGGATACAAATGTGCATGTTCAGGTATGTATTTCACATATATTCCTGTAGCTCATCTATGTTAGTTCAATCACAACTTCTACTTAGTTGCCTGTTGAAGTTTATTTTGCAGTGATGGGAAAGGCTATGGTAAATATATAAAATATTTGAATTAGGTAGAAATATGGGTCAATTAGAGGAACAGTAGCTTTTACTGAGAAGTGGGTTTTTCTGGATGCCTAAAGTTGCTGATAGTCTGCAGATCTCCAGCTTCAGTGTATGATGTTAGGAAGATGCTTTCCCTGAAAGCATTTGGTAATATTTTGGCCGAGATCTCTACTTAAAGCTGAAGTAGATCTGAAATTCCTCTGTGTTTGAGTTTCACATTCTTTGAAATTAACTTCACACTTTGGCACAGTAAAAAGAAAACCTAATTGCCTATGTAGTTTTAGAGATTAAAAGTGATTTCTGTGTGTGTATATATATATTTATATAAAATTAAACCCCAGATTTCTGTAACTCTTCTACCTTCCAACATACTTTGGGTTCTCTAGGAAAGTAAAATAAGCAATTAGCTGCCTCTCTAGTGCTAATTCTTTGTATTATACAATTCAATTCAGTGTTTGCATAGGTGAAACAAGTGCCAATATTCAGATGTTGCACAGTGCATAATTCTGTGAATTATATGCCCTGACTATGCTTCTTGGTGGTATTTAAATACAAATATTTTATAAAGTGAAAAAGGAACATTCCTAAGCAAGGTTTAACAATAGAATGTGACAAGAAAATGGTACACTATATACAGTTCCCTTTCACAGAAGAAATTCTGCAGGTATTAAAATATCACCTGTCTTCCATGTGGGTATACAGAAATTACTGTCTTTAACAGTGGCCAGTAACTTATCAGATGGAGATGAAAAAACTCTGAGTTGTGCAGCAAAAGGCCAGTTTAAGCGTGGACAGGCTAATTCCATCTGTCAGTTACAGAGCTAGCTGTGGACAACAAAGGATTTCTCTCTTTTCCTGGTTAAATGCTTATAGATGATGTCATCATTATTCATATAAATGCCTAGACTTCTTTTAATGGTAATAGATTCCTCATCTCTGTGTATGCTTGTATTATAATTTATGTCTCAGCACTTAAATCTGTTTGCTTAAATGTTCTTCTGAGTATATAACATTTCAATGCAGGCTCTTGCACCAGCCACAGTTTTGCTCTTTTGTAAACTCAGGCTTAGTCTGTGACTAAGCTGTGCAGTCATAAAATGAAGGAGAAGGGGTCTATTAAGATACAGTTTCAGGTATCTTCAATATAGAAGTTATTCCAGGAAAACATTGCCTTCCTTGTAACTTAGAGGATGGGCAAAGAGAGCTATGACCTTATTTTAAAACAAAATACGTCTAAAGAAATAACAAAACATTGTCAGTTATTGAAGTGTAGCTAAAATGGAGAAAATGCTACGTATGTATTGTGTGCCCGTTGTGGTTTAACCCCAGCCAGCAGCCAAGCCCATGCAGCCTCCTGCTTGCTCATCCATGAGTGTAGGTGGGGTGGGACAGAGAACTGGATGAAGTGAGAAAACCCATGGACTGATAAAAAGACAGGTTAATGGGTAAAGCAAAAGCCAGGCATGCAAGAAGAGCAAAACAAGGAATTCATCCACCACTTCTCATGGGCAGGCAGGTGTTCAGTGATACTTGGGAAAGCAGGGGTCCATCAGACGGGGACACAAAACACCATCACTCCAAATGTCTCCCTCCTTCTTCCCCCAGCTTTACATGCTGAGCATGACACTGTATGGGGTGTAATATCCCTTGGATCACTTGGGCTCAGCTGACCTGTCTGTGTCCCCTCCCAACTCCTTGTGCACTCCCAGCCTCCTCACTGATGGAGTGGGGTGAGAGGCAGAGAAGGACTTGACTCTAAGGTGTGCTTGGCAAGAATGAAAACATCTCTGTGCTATCAATGCTATTTCAAGCACAAATCCAAAACATAGCCCCTATCAGCTGCTATGAAGAAAATTAACTTTATCCTTGCCAAAGCTAGAAAAATCCTTTATAAGGAGGGAGCAAAGCTTACCTGGGCCAGTTTTTTAGGCTTAACATCACAATACAAGATTTAAGGGAAATTAAAAGAAATACAGCAGAAGTGCTTCTGGGCTGGAGACAACTGAAATTAGTTAGAGAATGCATGATACTGGGTGAAATACAAATTGAAAAAAAAAAATTGTCTGTGCCTGGAAGGCCTCTTTATAGCTGGTATAATTTAAGTGTTGGTAGCCTGGTCTTCTGAAGTGTATCCCAGACCTAGTGACATCTGCACAATGGTAACAGTAATCTTGGATGTGAAAAATTCTTGTGGAGGCGAGAAATAAATTTGACTTAGCACTTTTCTAGGGTAAACAGATCATACATGATTTAAATAAGAAAAAAACCTGGATAAAGCTGATATGTCTGTTAGAGTAGAATTAGAGGCGATGGAAGGAAGAAAATGCCTGTCTTAATTTTGTTTGCGTTGTGGGACCTTGTCTTTTCTGCTGTTGGGGTTTCTCTGTTTCAGTGCACTTTTCTGGTATTGCTGCTATGTATAGTACCCTGAAGTTTCCACTGAAGGGGAACACTGTTGTAAGGACTGTGAAGTTATCTATGGTACTGCAGCTCATCACCCAGTTTGTTTCATATACTAGTACAAAATAGTGCTTGGTAGAGGGAGACAGCATAGTCTGTGTGTTCCCCATCTTTGAAAATGTCATTAATTAGAGCAATATCTTCACAAATGTATAAGCCTAAAAAGTATTTTTTCCTTCTTGTTCTCTGTTGCTGATGGGCTTATTTCATGGAAAAGACAGCATGTTCCTTTGTGTACATATATATATAATGAATATGTATTATATATACGTGCATGCAATAGCATGTGTATGTATATAAAGATTTATAATATTCATAAATACAAAGGTGAACAATAAGTATATTCATCCTAATGTATCTCAGATGCTTTTCAGAGTAATCTCCTTGTTCTTAGTGGTTATCTTTGTGAATTCTAGGGGGAGAGATTAGATTCCAGAATCTAATGGAGAGCTTGTTTTATTGAAAATAGACCTTACTACCACCTATTTTAGGCAATTCAAACTAACCTGACTTCTTTAAGCAAAGGAACTCTAGAACAAATAAACTATTTGTTGGAGTCTATATAAAAGTGCTGTTAAATAGTAGGACACAGATTTATCAAGAATGAATCCTGTTTAACCAGCCGTATTTTCTTTGTTGGCAGCATAACAGGCCTTGGGACTAGAGAGATCAATGACTGTCTTGTAGTTTGATTTAAATAGGGCTCTTGACACTATTGATTTAAATAGGGCTCTTGACACCATGTCATGCTAGCAGGATCAGCAGTAGAATCCAGATGAAAACGTCATGCAGTGAATGCAGAAGTTTGGAGAAAGCTGTACCCCGAAAGCCTTCATCTGTTGTTCACTTATCCAGTGAATGTATCAAGCAGGGTGTTGTTAAAACGTGTTCTGTAGCTGGCTTGTATTTTCATTAATGATTTGAGTGATATAATATGACATATAGCCTTATTAAATTTACTACCAGTAATCAAGCAGAGAAGAATGGAAAGTATGTTGGGAAACAGAATTAGAATGAAGAATATTCTTAGTGAATTGGAGATACGTCTTACCTGAACTGATTTTATTTCTTTTTCAGACAAGTTCTAAGTCCTCACAATGAATAGTTATAGTTAAGAGGGGGCACAGGAGAAATTACTGTATGGATTACAGTTCTGCAGAGAGGGTTGATAGTTCCTCACAAACCGAGTGCAAGGCACTTGTTCATTTATTTTGTAGCAGTGTGACATTGTTGGCAATGAAGTTTGTGCTGACCTTTTTAAGGAAGAATGTTGTGTGCAAGGCACTTGAAAATAATCTTTTATTCATGTTTCAGACAGAGTGTTAAGTCCCTTTTGAAGTGCCTCGTTGAAGGAAGATGCAGATTAGTTGGGGAAACTCCTAAGCACGGCAGCAATGGTGGCTGAAGGTCTTGAGGATGGTCAGTGGGTGAAGGAACTGGAAGTGTGGCTGTGGTTTGGAGAAGAGGCGTGTAAAAGGGAGAGTAATGTTTTTCAGATCAATAAAGGTTTTTCAGATGGGAAGGGAGTAAATGGCTCTCCATGTGCACTGTGATTGAAACAGTAAGTAATGGGCCTGAAATGAAGCAAAGGAATTTTTTTTCTAAAATGTTAGGAAAGAGTTCTGCCAGAAATTATAATTTCAGGGGAGCTGTGAAGTAGTATTTGAAGCCTTTTAAAAAGTATTTTAGACAAAGCATGTACCAGGAATGAAATCATATAATCATGGAATAGCTTGGGTTGGAAAGAACCTTTAAAGCTGATCTAGTTCAACTCCTCTACAATAAGCAGGGATAATTAGGTAGGGATGATTTTGCCTTGAAGTAGGAGGACTCAGTGAGGTGATCTGCTCCCAATCCTTTGTGTCTCTTGGAGATGTTCCCCTCCTTTCCCAATTTTTCTGTTTGTTTTGTTTTGTTTGTTCATTTGTTTTTTAATTGGAATGCTTGATATAAAATCACAAGTTGGTTTGTTGGGCATTGTTCCCAGATACCACCTGGAATATTATTAGAAGAGTGTGACTGGAAATTTCATGCCATCACTTCAGTTCATTCCTTCTCTTCATCATTCCTTTAGATGAGATAGATAAATCTCCTCCAAGACCTTCAACTCAACCCTCTGACACAATTTCTTCTCTGGTTGTGACTGACATTCACATAAACTTCACATAGTTCATTGTGTTGCTTGAGTGCTGCAAAAACTGACCCTCAAAATCTATTATGTCAGTCTGGTCTAGTAGAATGCAGTAAGCTGGAAAAGGAAGGTAATACTGACTATGTGAATGTAAGTGTCCTTATCAGTTTTTTTTCCCCTTTGCTGAGAAAGAAGGCAAGCTGTTGGACTGTTTTTAAGAAAGATGTTACTTTATTTCTCTCTTAGTTTTTTAGTATTTGGAATGAGTGACGAATATTGTTTTGTGTTTATCAAAATACTAAGCACTACTAGTTAGTATTCCGGAAACAACAGTTTTAATTTGTTATTTTAGTAGTAAGTATTAAACTAGTTTATTTTATACCAGTTAGCCTTATCTATTGCAAGGTAGAATTACCTTTACCCATGCTTTCCATAGTGTACCTTATTAATTGAGTATTAAAATAGCATAAATAGTCTAGCTAATCACAGTGACTTACTCTGAAGTGATTGCAGATTGGCTGACTGCAATATTTGTTCCTCAGGTTAAATATTGTTGCCTAAAAGCTGTTTCATTTTAGCTGCTACAGTTTTTGCAGTAACATTCAATATGTGTTATGTATCTGTGCACAAGCATTACTAAACCTGCAATGGTAAACTGTCTGAACACCTGCCATGGGTACTGTGGCAGCTCTCTCACTGCCGCCTTTTTCCTGTATCCTGTTCAGTGATGAACTTAATTCTTTTTTCTATTTCAAGCAATAATTTACAGTGTATGATTGCCAAGCCAGATCTTGTGTTGATTGCTGTTAAAGTGAGGATGGACTTGGTTACTGTCATGTCAGTGAAGTCTTTCACTGCTGGTACACAGAGCAGACAGATTGGGTGATACTAATACTGGCATGCACAGTTTCTCATAAGAATCAACACACATCAGACTTGAGGGAAATGTTGCTTTCATAGTGCTTTTGTTTAGGGACTTAGGTGCCTTACAATTTGCTGGCCTGTGCAATACCTAGTGTCCTCCAAAATAATACAGCATATGTCTGTGTAGCACAATGCATTGTTCTGTAGGGGTAAGTGAACTGATTCGATTAATAGAAATTACCTGGCTTTGATTGCATGACTCTTTGCCTGGGGTAATTAGTCTTGCTGAGAATGACTGAATTGTGTTACTGGCTCAGAACCATCTGCATTAATGCCCCTGCTTCAGGTGGTGTATCCATAGGAAGTACAGATACCCTGCTAAAACATTTTTTGTCTGTCTTCAGTGGTGGTAGCAGTAACACTGCCAGACCTTCACTGAAATGGTCTGGACTAAAAAATACTGTGCCTTTCTGTAGCTGAATGTAATCTCCATGTTCTTCAATTTCATGTTGTTCCTTTCAGTTAAATTGGTTTTTATTTTGCTTTGTTATGTTTTTCATGAGATTCTGTTAGCATAAAATGGAAGATTTTGCAAAAAATGTGATGTGCAAATTTTTATTTGTAGTATTCTAGGCCAAAAAAACCCTTTCTGGTGGGAAGGTCAATTTTTTTCTTGTTGGCTTTTGAAATAAAGAAGAATCTTCGTAGTATGTAACAAGTTCATTAATTTGAACTGAAGACTGTAAAATACCAAATCAATGTGCATGTAATAGAATGACTTTCAAAAGTTAATAAAATTTTTCATTATTAAGAGGCCAATAGTGTTAGACTTCCTTATCCTCTTTGAGCAAGGCAGAGCATACAGATTTTACCACCAAATTGTGTTTTGCTGCAACTAGGATTCCTAGCTTGGAAACCTAATGTTAGACAAAGCATTTTATATAAATATTTGTATGTTTTACCTGATCTTTGGCATGCATTCTTTTTCTAACCATCTCACTAGAAGACACTAATCACAAGCACATGAGAGAAAAGACTTGTTTGAATTGGTGCAAGGAAAAAATCCTGTTGCACTTTTGTTTTTCAGCATATCCTTTGAATTTCCAGGGTTTGAAATTTAATTTTCTTTACACATACAGTTCAAGAAAAAGAATCCAAGTTTAATTGTAATTCTGGGATTTCTTCATGCCTAGTTTCCTTTAAACAACCGTAAACAAGTTTCAAGTTTGCTGTAGTAAATGAAATTATTTTTTCATGTAAGCATTAAGTTGATTTCTGGTATTGATGAGATTAATCTTTTAGCTGTAACGACTCAAAAAATTTGATTTTGCTGTCCTATGAAGTGTTTGGTAATTTTAGTTTCAAGCACACAGACCTTGTTCGAGGGCTGTGTGTCAGATGTTTTAAAATGGCTTTAGTATTCCACTTTCTCTTGTGGTGTTAACCTGTTCCTAAGTGATGTGTTACTGACAGCCCAGTAGTAGGGCTGTGTCAGAAGTTAATTATGGAGTGTGCAAATTGCTTTTGCTGTAATGTGGAGTATTTCTAAAAGTTTTTATCCGTATTCCTGCCCCATGAAAGACTTTTTTCTGTCTTTTGCTTTTTCTTTTTCAGTTACAGGGGTCCACACCTTTTGTTCCTTATATTTCTGGAAAGCTTTATTCTTTCCAATTCCCTGTCATCTGTTCCCTAAATCTGATTGCTGCTATTTCATTATTAGGATCAGTTGTGACAGTTATTGCATGATCTAATGTATAGAAGTTTTGGTTGTAGGCTAGTATTACATTAAGCTAGGCTTCAGCAGGTACAGAGTAAAATCTAGGGCCTGACAGCTCTTGATTTATTCGCTTGTAAAGGTTCAGAGGACTCCAGTGGGAAAGAAATGACAGTGGACAATAACCAGGGAAAGGGAGGGGGAACGTGATGGACTGCCACAAAGTGTTTTCTGCTTGCAGAGGAATTACTGTCAGGACAGCAGAATAACTGCACCCATCATGCAGTTGATAAATTAGTATGCATTTAAATTATGTATGGACATGAGGCACAAATAGTCTTTACATTGGTAGCACACTCAGTTCAGTGTTTGAGATTAAGCCAGTACTTCTTATTTCTTAAAATTACTGTGACTGCATAGTTTCACATTTGCTTTGGTAATACATCAGATGGTCTGGAGTTTTGCGAGCTAGAGGATGTATCTGGGGTTTGTAGTGTCACCTAATGCTGAAATAAAGGAACTTGGAAATTTTGAAAGAAGAACTAGTTAGAAATGAAGAATAGAAGGAGTGATGGAAAGAGAAATTGTGGAATAAGATCTTGGCAATTACACAATCCTATCTTTTCTCATTAATAGGTGTAAATGTAAAGGCCAAGTCTCATAGTTATTTTTTTCCAATTTTTGTTTGTTTATTTTGCAGTTAGTGAATTTAAATGTGTAATTCTAAAATCTGAAAACTGTACTTACATTCTTTTTCTCTAATTAGAAAATTCGCCTTCTACTCTCTTCTCAAAATATCCCTATAGAGCAGAAAGGAATTATACCAAGCCTGTTTCTGTTTTGCTGTTATGGCATGTTTTTTCTCCACCAGAAGGATGGCATTCCAGCAAGGTCTGGACCTTGTTTTTGCTTTACCCTTTGATCTTTTCAAGTGTTTGAACAGTAAGTATTTTTGTATTTGTTAGCTAAGGTGTGTCGTATGAGTGGAGATATGAAAGGATATGAGAAAAGCAGCAACACAGATAGGATTGTATTTATGAATGCTTGTGTTCATCCAAATACAGGGTAAATACAAATTCAGAGGAATTTTTTGAACTGGTTTGAAGCAGTTATGATTGTGTAACTAGTACAGATCCTAGGGCATCTTTGAGTTTTGACACAAAGTATTGTTACTGGATAGTCATACTTTTTCAATAGAACGACATGATTAAAAGTAGAAAGAAAAGCTCTGGGTTTCTGTTTCCAGATGACATACCAAAACTAGCAAGACCAAAAGATGTTCGCAAGCTCTGCCTTTGAATTTAGTAATTCTTGTGGAGTGACTTTAAAAACTCTGTGTTAGTTAAAAAAAACCAAAAAGACCAGACCAAAGATGAAGAAAATGTTTAAAAGAAGTACTTTTGACTGAGAGAAAGGAGGGGACACAGAGGTTAGCAGTGAGTCTTTGTGAGATTATCTTTTTGCACTTTGTAAATTATAAATGCATTGTAGAGAGCATGAGTAGATGGCAAGACTTTGAAAATAATTTGCAGTATTTCTTACATATTACATAAACAAAGCAAAAGCTGTGTGTGTATAGTCATGAAGGGAAAGGCAAATTGAATGACATAATTCCAAACAATAAATGAATGCAGGGATATCAACAAAACAGAGAGATGTCATCTCTCAGTTTTTGGTATATTCTTGCTCTCTTTCAACAGCCATAAAAGTTTAAGTAAACAATGAAGAGCTAGGGCACTTAAGTTGGTGACACAAATGACTAGCATGGAAAAATTTAGTTCTCTAGTTTCATTTACAGCTGGAATGATATCAATGGATGCAGTTGTCTGTTCTGCTCTGGAAGGAGGAATTTCTGTAAGGAAATGGCAGTTTATGTTTCTGGCTAAGTATACATAGGCACTGTCTGAAGCTCTGGTAGGAACTGGCATTTGTAACTTTCTCTGTTCCCTCTTTCTGAGCATTTATATACCTGGAGGTTCAATAGTAAACTGCAGGTTAGATCTCTGAGGTGATCAGACTTGGTGGTTTGAGTTCAATAGATGATCACTTGTCTGTGGGAAGGTGTGGAGAAATGTCACACATTTTTTCTAGGGATGCTGGCTGAGGGTAGCTGAGTTTTGTTTATCTATGGCCAGTGGTGAAATCTGTTGTTTAGTGGTCAAAGAAATAACACTGACAAGCAGTTTCTAATACTGATCTTCGTCTTTCTGCGGGGACTGAAGCATTTATTAGTTTGTAACCCTGTGGTTGAACAGAAGAAGAACATGGTTCTTTCAGAAATAACACTTCAGTACTGTATGTCTGAGAAAACAGAGTGGTTTTTATTTCTTTTTGAACAAACAGATTCAGCAGTGGAGTGAGAGAATAGAAATGGATGAAATGGACAGGTGACTTGTGGTGACCAAAGAAAGAAGGGAGCATTGGATTAGAACGATTACTAGAAGATCAAATAATAGTGGTAGCAAATAATTTTCAGAAAATTACATTGAGGATAATAGAATGGGAAGTTCCAGTAGAAGTACCTGTAAATGCATATAGCTCTGAAAGTCAGCTAACAAAACCCAAAAGATGTTACTTTCACAACCCACTGAATTAAAACAGGAAAACCGAATCATTGCGTGTTTCCGAAATGTGTGGAAGAACAGTTTTGGGAGCCTAGACTACTTGTCCTCTGCAGCCAGTGATTAAAAGTCGCCCATTTCTAACACAGGAAATGTTATTTTGTGTTCTCTTATCATAAACAAACTTGCTGGATTTCAAAGCCACTTGTTGCCAGAGTGGCAATTTGTGATGTATAGGGCAAACTGAGAAGAGATCCAATGTTCAGTGTTTCATTTTTGAAAGAGTTAATTTTCCATTGCAGAGGATCTTCTGTTCAGTAGGTGGGGCAAATGTATTTAGCCAAACTTGAAAGCTGAAAGCTTGCTGAGAAGAAAATATTAAATTGTGAAACAGTGGCTTTTTGGCAATTAAGAAAGAAGGTACTCCTGGCTGAAGGCCTATTCTAACGTAGAGACAAAGCAAAGACAACAACTACAATTGGAAAACAGTGTATATTTGCCACTGAATGCATTCATTGCAAATATAGAGTATAGATAGGAAAAATTTGAAATACTGCAAAAAAAAAATCCATGACTGACTGGAACCAGAAAGACACCTATCATGGAATAAACTTTATTAATATACTTGTTTCCAGGTTGTTTATAAAGATGGAGAATAGGAGGATTTTTCAGTAAGTGCTCTTGTTTTCTCTTTGAAGGCAGGGTAATTTGTTCTTCCATAGAATAAGGATAGAGTAAGGATACTTGTCCAGAGCTAGGATGTTACACAAAAGTTCCCAGAGGCATTAGTTTGTAATTCCTTACTGAACAGGGAAGGAGAAAGTCCAACTTGTGTTGTTCCAGCATTCAGAAGGAGATGGTATTTCTGTTGATACCAATGTCAAGTAGATACAAAGCTACTCTAAAAAAATAGTAGGCAAGTTGAATTCATTTGAAAGAAGAATTCAGGACTGTAAAGCTGAATTAATGATACAATTACCTTTATATGGAAAACGTGTTGTCAAACAAGTTTGTGTGTTTTGCTTACTGAATTGATTAAAGAATGTGTAGAATGATTAAAGAATGATTAAAGAATGTAAACTTCCCTTTAAGTTATTTTTCTTGAAAGCAGGTATTTAAATAAGCCATATTCTCCTCACTTCACAGTTGCTGTACAGTCTTAGTAGATAATTTTGTTACTAGGGGAGCTGGAAGAGAGGAACCGGGTAAGTAAACCGTAAAGCTTTGGAATTGGACCGTGTCCTCGCTGGGCTTGCTTTACCAATGTTGTTTCTGTCCTTGCAGTCAGGCAGATATGTCAAACAAATCTGGACTTGTGCAGGTGGTATAGGGAATTGTGCTCTACAGATAAAAACAGTTTTGTGGTTACCTATGAATAAATGCAATTATACATGTCACAGTAGGCAATTAAGTGGGCTCTTTTCCTTGAAGGTTAAGACTGTGGAGGTGCATTAATGGGGAGAAAACAAAGGACTGCAGAAGGGCTCTTGGATTAACAGGGAAAGAAATGGCAAAAGCTAAGGACTGGAAAATGAGGCCTGGCAAGTTAAGAAGTATAAAATAATTGAAAAGTTGGATTATAGACACAATTTTATTGTAATTCCCCAAGTAAATACCAGTTGTTCAAATCTTAAACATAATAACTAATTTTATTCTGTCGATTTCTAATTAAAGGATAGCCAGTTTTGGTTAAAAAAGTCTAACCAAACAGCTATGAAAAGAAGACTGAAGACTAATCTTTGTTCAGGCCCTGGATGGGAGCCAGTATCCCTGTAACTGTTGTTACTGGTTATCCCTGTAATGATTGTTACTATTGTCTTGCCTGAAAGATCAGTGAAGGTGTTACTGTATGTTACACAAAGTAATGAGAAGTAGAGTAAGAGTACATTCTTCATAGGAAACAGCTTTAAAAATAGGCTGTTTTCATAGGAGTAGTTTTTTATCTTTGTCACCCTACTTGTGCACATAATTTTCAAATATTGTTTAAGCATTTTATCAACTCTTTTCAGTTATTGTTTAAAACATAAAATAGTCTAGTTGTCTTATGTATTTACCTTTCAGGTCCAACCTTCAGTTATTCACAGGCTTTGTTTTCTTAAAAACAGACCTTCTTCAGCTGAAAACCAACAGTCTCATACTTTTTTTCATGTAATCTCACTGAAAAATGTGGAAACCTAACCTCATTAAAAGAAGGAACTTCCTGTTATTTTGAGAACATACTGTTTCTCTGCCAAGTTGTCTACAATTTCAAAGATTCCCCCCTTGTCCAGTTTTAGCAGACCTGATATTCAAACTAGAATTGTAGAAACTTTTGTCTGAAAAAAAAAATCGGGACACAAGAAAAAAATCAGTGACTGAATGAAAAGTTTCCCACTTTTATTCTAGTTTATTTAAACTGCTATGGAATCTTCACTGTATGCTGCAAGACTGCAGCAAGATTTATTAAAAACTTCTGAATATATTAATCTTTTAAAAGATATCTTTAAATCGTCTTCATGTGCAGTTTTTTATACTTCATTGCTGTTTAATGCAAGTGCAGTTGAGCTGTATACCTCCAGTTTAATAATTTTGACTGTAGAAGGTTATATGTCCATAATAGAAACTTTGCCCACAGATTCTCTTCATAGAATCAGAGAAGGATTTCATTTGGAAGGGAATCTTAAAGACCGTTACTTGCACGCTCCGCCATGAGCTTAGATACCTTCCACTAGACCAGATTGCTCAAAGCCCCATCTAACCTGGCCTTGAACAGGGATGGAGGTTCCACAGCTTCTCTGGGCAGCCTATTCCAGTGCCTCACCACCCTCACAGTAAAGAATTAATTCCTAATACCTAATCTAGACTTGCCCTCTTTCAGTTTGAAGCCATTCCCCCTTGTCCTGTCATGACATGCTAAAAAAGCCTTCTTGTAGATCCTGTTGGTACTGGAAGGTGCTCTGAGGTTTCCTCTGAGCCTTCTCTTCTCCAGGCTGAACAACCCCAACTCTCAGCTGTCTTCATTGGAGAGTTGCTCCAGCCCTCTGATGTCTCCACGGCCCTCTGGACTCGCTCCAACAGGTTCAACGTGTTTCATGGGTTGGGGCCCCAGAGCTGGACACAGCAGTCCAGGTGAGGTCTCATGAGAGAAGAGTAGAGGGAGCATCACCTGCCTCTTCCTGCTGCCCAGATTCCTGTGATGCTGATGAGGCCAAGGATACAGTTGATTTTCTGGGCTTCAAGTGCACATTTCTGGGTCATATTGAGCTTCTCATCAACTGATTTTCACATCCTTTGTTTTGTTTGTTCTCATTCATTGATAGGTCACTTACTAGCTGTTAGAGCTCTTAGCATGAGTAATAATCTTCCTCATTAAGGTGTTTTGCACCACAGCAGTGCTCACGTTCACCTTTTGTTTTGTGATGATACATACATGGCAAATAGTGTTCCTTTCTCATTTTCTTTTGCCTTAAGTGTGTTTTCAGTCCATTGTAAATGCAGCCTAGTACACAAATTATCACTGATATTTGTAATAACTTTCTAATGTGGGAAGGCGTCCTTTTGTCCCACTTACCCCTTCTTCTCTCTGTTTGCGACAGGGATTTATGAAAAATACCTTGAAATAAAATTTGGAAGAAAACTGTGGTGCAGAGTAGCAATAAGTTATGTGCTTTTTTCCCCCTACTAATTGAGTTGAAATTGAGTTTAATTTGAAGTCTCACAACAGATTGTGAGAGTTCCTGGTACAGTTGAAAGTAAAACTCTGCTAATAAAGCTATGTTAATAGCAGTCTGATATAGCCAGAGTGACAGATTTTACAGCAATGTTATTTCAGCAGTGACATTGATGTGTTTATTAGATATGGCATCAGGTTAAACTGTTACAATATATGGTAGGAAGTTAGAGATTGTATCAGGGTAACAGAAACCAAAACTATATTTCCAAAAACCCATCTTGGAAAAGAAACAAGAGTGTGCTGTGTGCCAACAGCTTTGTGCTCTCAGCCTGCCTGCCTGCTTGCCTGGCTGCAGTGTCAGGAATCAGAATGGGGATATAGAAATGCTTATATGCAAAGGATGCAGTTAATTCAAACTATAAAAAGAATCAGTTTAATAATTTCAGGTTGTGTACCTATCACACAACTCTCACTGTAAATCTTCTGTTTTTTCATTTCAAGTAAATTTCTTTTCATTGTGTGAGCATTTATTCGTAAAATAGGAAAACAAGATGATACTGAAATCTGTAAATACACAAGAAGATATTTCTTCCATTCTGTTTCAATTTATAATAATCACTGAAGTGTAATTTTAGCAAAGAATATAAAGATGTCTAATGATATATCTCCTTCAATTTATTACTCTACAAAAATAATTAAATTGTGATAAAGAAGCAGTAGTTGAAAACATGGTGTGATAGAGAAACACACTCAAAGCATCCAGATGAACTGAAGTTATCTGACTAAAGGAAAATTCAGTAGCATATTTTAAAATGTATCACTGGGAGTAGATGCTTCACCTTTCAGGTCTTTTCTTGTAATGCTTGTACTCTGTGTGTACTTTGTGCTTTATCTGTACGAAAAGAGGTAATAGAATAGTGCACGCTTTTGGTTTGTCCGTTACTCCGTGTATATTTTGTTAAATCTAAAGCCTCTTCTGGAGTTGCTATTCATCTTGCTCTCCCCTCTCCTCACAGCAATTTTGGCACAACCACGTGTCACACTCAATGGTTCAAAGATAAGTTCTTATTTTTTTGGCTGTTGCAACCTAAAAAATAAGGTTAGCATTTTTTCCACAGCAAGTGCATGTTGCTCTCTGCCTTTTTGTGTTCCTGACAGCTGTAGCTGCCTTAGAGTGCTTCCTTCTGCCCTTTTCCAATTCACCTGTACTCTTCACCTTCTTCATATCCTTCTTATTTAGCACTTACTGGCTCTGAGTGATTTTGATTTTCCTGTTAGTCAGTTAGTATGTGGTTTTTTTTCCTTTTTTTTCTTAACCTTCCTCCACCAAAACAAAACCCAAACCCTGGGCTTAATTTTGCTTCTTGAATTGCACAAGTGTTCTATGAAGTAGAGGAGATGGTAATTACAGAGTCAGATTCTTCTTTCCTCTTGGTGTAAGACAAATACATTCAGTGATATTATGGCAGAATGTGAGAAGTAGGAGTGGAATCTGGCTCTTACAAGCCTGGAAAATTTTAAGACAGAAGCTGTTTGTTCTTAGTTATAAGTTGGAGATATTTTGTCTGAATAATGGGTAACAGAAGAGTAATTTAGCATATTCTAGACTTTTTAATGCTGCATTGAAACTTTGCTAAAGAATGCTGTGTTCTCTCTTTCCAAAAGAGTTTAATGGCAATTGGCAACTAAAACTTTTTTCATAGGAACCAATCATAAGTCTAGAATATTCAACTATCAAAGAAGTTTGATGATTAGCACATACACTGATTTAAAAAGAAGTACTATGTGCACTGCAATATAGTATCTTTAACGGTTAACACAACAGAAATTTTTTCCTTCTGTCTGGGTAAATTCTGTAGCCTTTCAATGTATTATTTAATTTAAAATGAAAAAATCCAACAAGGGTGGGGAAGATAGGCTGTTTAAATTTATGTGTGGTGGGACACAATGCTTGTCAGTCCAGTTCAGTGATACTCTTACCAAAAGCTCCTTCATATAAATACAAAATAGATGCTGATGTTAAACCCAGCTTTTGGTGTGTACAGATAAATAATAATTATGTATGACATTCATGTGTGTGTTTATGTAACAATGAAGGAAGAGAGGTGAATTGATCTGATGTGTATCCAACTGCATGCATTTTTAATCCAATATATTTAGAAAGTACAAAAATGACTGCTGTTCCCTTGGCATTAATAAAGTAAACAGAACTTCCAATTGTGTGTAGATTACGTGCCTTGTAATCCATAAAAATTGTTGTGTACTAGAAACTAGATATTTGTGATGTATTTACATTTCTGTTTCACATGTTTGTGATGTACTGGCATGTGAAGGTATGCTTCTTGAATATTCTAATAGATACTGGCACTGCACTCTGCTTATTTTGGTATTTTTAGTGTGCGATAACCTCATTTTACAATGTAAAATTGAATGGAAATGCATTTGCAGTTCAAAAACAACATAGATACCAGCTAATACTTCAGAGACAGAATGTGTGGAAATTGGCAGTGCTTGCTTGTGTTTCTGAGATGTATTTGCTGGAATTAATATTTTTGGAATCCTGTACAATTCTGCTTGCCTTAGGCTGACTGGTGCGAAACATAATTGAACTAATGATTCACTGTGGTGAGATTATTTTTAAGAATGTAGTGGGCTTCTTATTGTACAATACTATGGCATAAATTTGCCCTTTTTTCTTCAGCGATCCTGCCTCTTTGCATTCTGTTTTAGTCTATCTGTCAAGCACCCACACCTTCATATCGCTCCTGAAATCCTCGTGTCTGTAGGATATGTGGTGTGTCTTCACAATTTACTCTTTATTTTGTCTTGTGTTGAATCTGTCATGTGGTACAGATCATGTATGGTTCTGTTTTGTGATGGCTTCTGGGTGTATATAGGATGGCACATACTCTTGCTTGTATTCCTTCCTGCTGTATGCAGACTTTTCTTCTGCAGCCCTTGAAGTGTACTCCAAGGTAGTGTAAGTCCCCTTTTTAAACATTTAATGAAGATGAAGAATAGTAAAAATGAACCTGCTTATATTTGTAAAAGCAATCAATGAGTGTGGTCGACATAGCCTTTAAAACTGAGCTTAATCTCTTTGGGTAATTCCTAGGCTGCTCTTTCTCTGCTATGAAGTGCTGCTTCATTGCATCTGATTTTCTAATGAATGAGCTTTTAACACTAAATGTGTAATTCTTGAAGTTTTATTTAATTTTAAAAAGCAAGGTTATGTTGTCAAGGAACCTTTCAAGTCTGAAAGCTTTTCTAAATGCTTTTTTCAGATAAGGACATGATGTAGACTTATTAATCTGTTCATTACAATTTCTCCTTTCCTTCTTTTTAAATGAATGAGTAGTATCTTTCATTTAAGAATGCTTTATTGGAAGATTAGTAATCACTGAAATCATGTTATGATATTAACCCTACACATCCCACCTTCTTCTCCTTCTAGTGTTCAAAATACAGAGGGTAGCTTGAAAGGGAAATGAAAAAGGGGTACGAAAAAGAAAAAATAATTTCTGCTTAAATATTTTGGGCGCATTTCTTTTCAGAAGTTATTCCCAGAAGAATTTTTTAAAGTGGTAAATGTGGAGGATATGGGATTAAATAAAAAGAAAAGAAGCTTATTGCATTTACTTCCTCTCTGCAAACTCTCAAATAAGATACAAGATTTCAGTTCTTGTAGGAAATCAGAGATAACTTGTTTAAAAAATTGCCTTAAATGGGTACAGTTGAATGCAGGTATTTTTGGGCTAGTTTCCACAAAAAAAGCCAGTGAAAATATGTTTGAATATATGTTACACAGTAATTCTACATAATCCATTATTATCAATCAGATAATATTTGTAGGTAGAATTTGGATGATTATAAATGGCTATTCTTTGTGGAATGTGGAGCTGTAGTATTATATTTTGAGTCTTCTCTTCTGGTAAGCTAAGGCATGAGCCCAAGTAAACTTAAATACTTTACAAGTATTTTTTTTTTAAGCACAAAACCAGTTTTGGCAATACGCATATGATTAATAATTTAGTGATGTAGTGGAAAAGAGCTTTTTGTTCCCTTAAAACTGCACCTTTTTTATACGCAACTTCAGAAAAGTGCTTTAGAAATCCTAATTATTTATGTAATACTTTAGTCAAACTAGCTCTCATATTCAAGGGTATGATCTGCTTTTTTATATAAGATAATAGTTATTGAGAATTAGCATTTTAAATATAGTGGTAGCTGGTGACACACTGATCAGTTTATGTAACAAGAGGAGTGAAATCATGCTCATTGATTTTGCAGCTTTTTTTTCCCCCCTCCCCGCCACAGTTTCATTGAAATTAAGAAATTTTTAACTAGGCACAGTGCAAACAACTTGACAAACTTATGTTTGGATGAATATCTTAATCCTTGCTTACAGTGCTAAGGATGATGATAACTTCATAAGGCTTCTTTATTCTTCAAAGCAGGTTTAGGATGAAATTGAAGAAGACAGTGCAGAACAAAAGTGTGCCATGGCTGCCCAGGAAATGCAGGAGTACGGTAGCTAGCAGCATTGATGATTGTTTTTTGACAAGGAAATTGCATGGCTAATAAACACACTGGAAAATAATGAAATTATCAAGGGCAAGAAAAATTATCTTCTACTTTAGCTGTGGCATTTAACAGTCATATCTATGTAGATAGATGGTATGAATGAAAAATTTCTGTATGAAAGGTCCTTGTGTCACACTAGAGGTCAGTGTGAAAAATCTAAGCCCCTGCACAGGATTGACTCGGTTGGTTGGTTGCCTTTTATTATCAGCTCATCCATGGTTTTTTCCTTCATTTAGCCTTTTACCCCTACCCTGTCTTTTGTAATTATTCAAAGTTGTGTATTTTCTATGTAGAAATTGTGGATCTGAGATTGTATATGCAAAACTTCGTACTTTTTAAAGAGTACTGTCAATTTTTGGACCTGCATGAATTTTGTTTCCCCATATCAAAAGTTTCTGAACCATACACTGAAGGACATCATGTAAATGGCTTTTTCTGTGCATGGTAGTTGCATGCTGGGGACGATTGAAATAAGTGGGACATCTAAATATGAGGTCAAAATTCGTCCAGGTTGTAGCTGCATAATATTCAGAATACCTCTGATCAGTACTGTTTATGAATAAAATTTAAAAACACCATATTGTACAAAATGGTGAATTTGTGCCATAGAAAAGTATTCCTAAGTGCAATTTTTGCTTAAAAATCTCTATATTTACAGAGAAACTGAGCCATACAAATATTTTTAAAAGTTTGCACTTCTTTAAGGCTATTTATTTTCTAAAAAAAGAGGACTTGAATATTTTTGACAAATATACACATGGTGTTACGCTAACAAACAGCCATGCAACATATATCTTACATAATGAAGAAATCGAATATACAAGACCTACTCTATTTAACATATATATTGAAAATATACAGTCTCGCCAATAGTTAAAAAAGTTTTTCTTATTTGGCAGTATTTTTTTACAATTTGTTCAAATATTCCATTTGATGTGTTTTGGTGATTACTGAAATCTAGTCTGTGACAACCTGAGGTACTAAACATTTCTGCCTTACTTCGCTGTCTTCAAAGGTAATCTTTTTGTTCCTTTTAGGCTCTATCCATGAGTTGTGTATTACAGCGTTATTTGGCATGGGGTCTGCTTCCACTATTGAAACAACTCGCTTTTTCATCTTACTTTTCAGAACTTTCTGAAACTTTTGCCTTGTGAATGCGTAAAGTAGAGGGTGAAATATAGTTGTTCCATATGCCATTACTAGAAAACATAATCTCAACTTTACCAAAAGGTCACTTGGGCCCAAACATAAGATAGTGGTGTTTAAAACAGAGATGGGTGTCCAGCAGAGAAGAAATGTTGAGATAATCAGAAGGGACATTCTGAAGACTCTCTTTTGCCGTTCCCGGCGCTCCCGGTGCCGTTTTACAGCTCGGCGTAGAGCAATTATGACAGACACGGAAGTCCTTACACCAAAGACGACATTTTTTCCTCCACTGCTGTGGGACACGTCTGTAGTCTCATGCTGAGTGGTCAAAGAAATAGTTTTTTTCTTTCGGTTTTTCTTCTTTTGTCCCGTGGTAAATCTTGTACCAATCCGAATATTTAGGGCCTGGAGTATTTTGGTGTATGTAATTAGCATTACTATAACAGTGAAGAAAAATATTGGAATCTGAACGAGAATGTGGTAGTACATTCCTAGTTCAGTGTGGTACTCGTTTGTACTCACGCACAGAAGTGTCTTATTTTCCCAAGTACTTGCACTTTGAAGACTGAAAAAGTTGACTTCAATGAAAGGAATCAGGAAGGAAAAAAGTGAAATGATCCATATTGAAGTCATTAATATCACAGCCCTTCCCATGGTCAGGATTCGATTAGCAGGTTTTACGGAGATGTCGTATCGGTCCAGGGTGATAGCGAAGACGTTGATTGCAGTTGAAACGCTTGCAAAAGAGACACAAGCCTCATGGAAGCAGCAGATGAGAGCAGTGTTACTCTCCAGTGAAAGCAGAAGGATAACTATAGTTAGAGGAATACATCCCACACAAATTATTACATCAAGTACATGAAGGTTCATTGTAATTATGTTACTGACAGAATTGATTAAGTTGGATTTCATACAGTAAAGTACCAGCACGGTGAGGTTGCTGCCAAGTCCCAAAACAATTTCTAACATCAGAAATCCAGTGAGAGAAACTTGAAAGCTTAATGGATATGACAGTGGTTGGTACATGTTGGTATCGATGTCATCAATGGCATCTCGAACTGTAATGTTAGATTCGGACTGCATGTTGACTTCCAGAATGGGGGACAAACACATTCTTTTGTTGCAGCTGGTTTTTCTCCTGAAAGGTGAAATAAAATATAGAACTATTTGATTTCTTTTTTTAACACTTATTGTAGATAAATGCTGGGGAGGGAGGAGGGAGGAAAAGCAATATTCTTACCAAACTCTTCATTTACAGTATGTTTAGAGCTTTAATTGGACTCAAAAGCCTGAAGATCTAGAATAAAGTCTTTGCTTTTTAAAAGAAAGCAGGATTTGTTTGAAAAAAGAAAAAATAGTGAAAAGCTTCTATTAGGGAGGCAAGCCTTTGTTTATAGTGATGTGGTTTTTCACAAAGGGCTCGCTTGTTGAATAAACCATACTTGGTGCACAGCCTTTGTATTGCTTTGAGGGTCATTTTAGAAGAATGCTGTTAAGTATTAACAAATTAGTGATCAAGATCATTTAAAAAAAGCTCTTGTGGAAAAAGAAGTGGTAGGAACATGGAGCACTGTTGCTTATGTGTAATACAAAAAATGTTTAAATTATTTGTGCCAATTTATCTGCCTCTTTCTTATGAGGTTTACAGTAGTGTTGTGGACTGAAACGTGATGTTTTGTAATTCACCAGATTTTTACAGAGTTTAAACCGTTTGTTCATTTTAATCTTCTGTGCATCTATGTATATGATGGTTGACACTACAAGAACCTTATATAAGCATATATATAATTACAAATGCAAAGCTTACGTGGGTTTGGGAAATTGAGTTTATTATAAAATACCACATTTCCTTTTTCTGATTTGAATATTCAATTTCTTCAAGAAATCTGTGCCTACATGGAATGGAAAAGTATTTAATTTTATTCCAGAATATATTTAAGGGAATAATTTTAGCAAATAATACTTAAAAGGAAAACGGTACCTTTCAGGTTTTGTTGTTTGTTTGCTTGTTTTTACAAACTGCAATTAAACCCAACAGATTTACATACATAGCATGTTTCTCTTAGGAATAAGTAAGGATCAAAAAAGTATTTATTTTATCTAGCAGATTTTTTATTTTGTGTCTCATCTGCTTAGTTTTACACATGCAGGTAAGTTTTAAATATAGCATCTGCATGTAATACCTGATGTTTGTATTATTTCTATTGTCAGCCAGCTCTTGAGTTTGTAATTGATTGAATAAATAAAAAGAGGTTATTCAATTTCTTGTTATGGTACTGGAGGGTTTCTTTTCTACGTATCTTTAAATTTAAGAGGGGACTTATTTGGCATGAAAATAAATTTGAATGTCGACCTTTGTTCTGTTCTGAATACATTAAAATGGATAGCACTAAGGTGAACAAAATTGAGCTCTTTTAAAATGAAGGTATGAATTAAGCACACTTGGGATACAGTATGCAAATGGATTTCACCTGCAGTTCTGAAAAGCCTCAATTGAAAATTGAACAATACTATTAATTGCAAATTGTATGATGGAAATTCTTTGTATTCTTCAACAGTTATTTCACATGTGCCTCTTAAATAAAAAAGATGTAAATTAGAACGTATTACTCTCAGGTGTGAAATGAAACAAGAAATATTTCAAAAGCTTTGTTTCATTTGTAATTTAGGCAACCTCTATCTGTCTTACATTAACCCTCAGGAATACGATCTCCTCTTGCATGCTGTCCTGGCTGTGAATGGATTTCAAGAAGCCATTCCAAATATATTGCTGGATAAATGAAGTTCTTTTGTATTAGCAAAAGCCAGGAAGAAATCAAAACCAGGTCTGCTAAAACAAATGACAGTCTCACCCTAACATTATAGCAACCGAGATTTTGTGAAAACAGAAAACCTCAGATGTGTTAGGTTGTTGTGAATAGATTAAACATCACCTCCTTGTTGCATTGCCTCGGTTCCGGGTGCAGGGGAGCAGAACCGTGAGGACAGGAGCTCGTTCACCCAGCGCCGCAGAGCCGGGGCACCTACCTGTTCTCTGTGCCTCAGGGGCCTGGCACAGCGTGGCAGCAGCTTGGCAGAAACTGATACATGGTGTCACTGAGAGATTTTTGACACGAACTGTAACCTGGAAATCAAGTGGTAGCTGAGCTCTTATTTCATTTCTTGCAGGATTTTTGTTTTCCTTTTTTTTGTTCCTGCAGTTCAGCAGCAAAAAGTTCTGATTAAACATGGGGACTTCTTAATTGCCTCATTCACTTCTACAGACCAGGGTATATTCTGTGTGTCTGTTCTGAGTTTGAAGCCAGCAATAACAAATAAACCGTCTTTTAAGTGATGTTAATTTCCTTCCCCTGTCGCATTTTGTAGAAGCCTGTTTTTATTTTCCAGGTTTAAAGAAAAATAATTTCTGATCTCTGTTTTCAGAGTGTGTGTAGACATCCTTAGTTTATGGTTGCGTATTTCTTTCTGCAATATTCCTGCTCATTACTTTTGAGTGATGGCTTAGTGAAAGAAGTTGCTATACATCATAAAATCCAGTTCATGTGCTTTGAGAGTAACCATGGGTTACCTAATTTGGTTTATTTTGATTTAAGGAGAATAGATAACATCATAAAATTGAGAGAAAAATATCCATTAGTCATTATGACAAGTAAGTTATTTAATGAGCAGTATAGAAAAAGCTTGGTTAAACCTTTATTCAGCTTGCTGGTGAAGTATGCATATTCTCCTTTTGGGATTTCATGTTTCATTGTCTCTTCATGCATCAGTAGTTTCCACAATTCTGGTTTTAAATTATAAATCCCTCTTTAAGAAATGCTCACCATTTTAAGAATCAATCATTGCGCTCTTCTTTTAATGAAAATCTGAGCAGATGTGTTAGTCTTCCATGTATATTGTTGAAGTGTCATGCACGTAAATGGTAATGCAAGTGTGTTCCATGTTTTGTTTTTAATTCCTTTATGTCTTAAGAATACATTTTAGGGATGCATCCTGCTGCTTGTAGGTCATACAGCTACAAAGATACCCGGTCAACTGCATTCTTCATATTGTCAGTTGTAAAACTGAATTAGTTGCTGCATGCCCTTGTAAAGGGGAGGAAAAAAAAGGTTAAAAGTAGGGCTTATAATTTCAAAAATAAAATAATGCAAGAATGTATTTTCTAATATCACTTAATTCATGAATAAAGGATCTCTAAAATTGGACCCTATAGATTACACAGAAAATCAGTTAGCTTGCTCTCTGTTTGCGAGTAAAATCATATTCTTCTGTCAGCTTTCAGGAATTTAGGTTTTTTGGACAAGTTTCCTGTTCTCCAGATAGTGCAGGTTACAAAAAATCCTGGCTAGAAGCAATAACTGTTGGATGCAGAGTGTCTGTGACTAAAGCTAGAAAATGTAGTTTTATAGCTCTGGTGAGCAGGTAGTTTATACATACAACTCTCTTGTCTTTTAACGAGAAACTGAGCAGAGTTAATGAGCCTTTTAGAAAAAATGCTTGTGTTTAATTTGCACACTGTTATACTTTCCTTTTTTGAAATAAATGTTTAGCAAATCCATGCTTTTAATAAATGACTTGAGTGTACAGGATAACGAAAGAAATAAGTTTTTAAAAAAAAACAACAAAAAAGGGGGATTTCCTGAGCAATCAGAGATTAGTCATGTTAGCTAACCTTCATAAAGCAGTAAGTATACACTAATTACAGGCTATCTGATTCTTCAAAGATTAATTGAATAAATCTGAAACATATTTAGCTGCCAATATTTGGAAATACTGCTGAGGGAGGAAAAGCATATTCCCGGTTGCTTTATGTGGTTGTTTTCCCCAATACTGTCTGAGCTTAAACTGTACTGTCCTCACGTTGTACGAACAAAACAGGTTCTTAATATTCTATAAGACTTTAATACAGAATAACATTTTTCTATCATTATATTTTTAATGGGGAAGGGAAAAGAGCATTTAAATATTTCCTGGTCTTAAATATAACAATATATTACTGCTTAATATAAGTTGAATCTGATCTCTTGCCTTTTTTTCTCCAGTTTTTAATTTGGTTTAATGTTGCTTATTCTGCATATCATAATAAGGAACAGGTCTTACCTCCACTAAAGATTTGGTAAATTCTCGATGCAGGTGAAGCAGTTCCAGGTTGGAGGGATTCATTTTGTTCACTTGTTAGCAGAGTAGAAGGGAAAGAGGGTAATAAGCATATCTTCAAAAAATGACCTTAATGAAAATTTGTGCCTGTACTGTGCCATTGTTTCAGCATACTGCTAATGTATACAATTGCTTTAGTTCTGGTTTACAGGCTGCTGCAGTCTCCCACTCTTCCTACGGTAGAATCAATAAGCATCTGAAAATACATAATGAAAGTAATTTAACATACTGAAGGCTTCTTGTCTCCAGAGACACCACTGAGATTCAAGCTTTCTAAAAAAGAAGAGCAGTGCTTCTGAGAGGAAAGCTTGCGATGGGCAGCTTTTGCAGAATGACAGCCTACCTTGTCGCTTCCCCTCACTGCAGAGAGATGCAGTGCATTCACTAATTTTGATTGGTCAGTGATGTTGGGCTTAAATTGTGCTTCATATATGGGATTGATGCCCTCCCTCCCCCCAATTTATATAAGGATTCTTTTATAAAAGGGCTAAATTTACAAATGATTTATGAATTCTGGAATATATTAAGGGTATGCCTGTTTTATTTTTACCTTTTCACTCTTTACTTTGTGTACACTGGAAACCACATGGCACTGAGAAAAAAAAGGGATTAAACGGTTATTACTTTAAAAGCTTCCAACAATCTATATTTGAATTTGCCTACTTTCCATTTCTGAGCCTTTTAGGTGTTTGAGTTTTTTGTTTGAGCGTTTGTTTGTTTATTTGTTTTGGTTGGTTGATTTTTCTTGTCTTAAGAACATTCTGAAATAATACTGCCTCTTTAAGCCATGCTGAATTTCACCGTACATATTTACATGCAAGTGGTCATCTAGTTTTTGTAGCAATAAGTTATATTCAGGACAACTTGGTACCCACATGTATATTAAGAAAATTTATGCTAGGATGCACTGAGATTATTCAGACCCTGAAATTACTCAGATGTGATAATTCTGTTGATTCATGATAAGAAAAAATTTATTTTTAGGCTCCATCACTCTGTACAATGTGTGTATAGTTGTGGAGGTTATTAATTTTGTTGAAATGTAAACTTCTAAAAAAACTTGTACATTCCACATGAATTTTGCTAGAGACTTGACAGGTTTTTGTAAGGATGTCTTTCTTGCGTGATGTTCTTGACCTTCACTTTTCAAGGGATGTCTTTGTTTTCACTTTTTGTTTCGTAACTTATTTCTGAATCTATTCTATCAGTATAAGCAATGCTCACAACTGCATAGTGAAAAGTGTAGCACAATACCTGTTTTAATTAGTGCTGGTGCTAAATAAACCTTGGAAATAATTTCAGTATAAACCCCAAAATAATATTTTTCAAAATGGGTTTGCTGAAACAAATAGTTTAAAAATACCTGAGTATAAAATGACCTATAGGTAGTGTTTTTTTCACCATGATTTAAAAGATTTTTAAGGGTTTTTTGTAAAGTGTGATAAAGTACTAAATGTTAGAGTTCTTATGTAAGTAGTTGTGTTAAGACGGTCGTTTGGGTCAAATTTTGATGGGGTCCTCTGTTTTTAGGTTGTCAATGCACGTACAGAATGCAGTTATGTACCTCAGATGTCTTTATTTCTTTTTTTAACTTTTTCTTTCAGCCAGACATCCAATATATTATTTATCTTTAGGTAACAGCATGCTTTATTTATTTTTTAAAATGGTTTTATATCCATCTAGCATGCTTCCTGTTCCATACTCTTTTGCATTCAGAAACCATGTAAATAAAGATTGCAGAAACTTTGAACAGCGATCAGTAGGTACCAGCTGGCTATGCTGAGTAGCAGCTGATTGAGCCCTTTGAGCTGTCTCTGTATCATCTGCCTCCCAAGAGCTTGAAACCAGTGATACCAGCATAGCTCTTAAGGGTGATGTGATAAAGAGGATTCCTGAAATGAAAGCATAAATACTAATATATTAAAGAGATTTACTTGCTTCACTTTCAGTATGACTAAGGATAAGTAAGGAAGCCTGTCTAAATTTAAACAGATGAATCTCCATCTCCCTTTCTAATTCTTCAGTGTGTGCCTGGACGAAGATGGAGGTATTGGATGAGCTGTACTGTTAGAATAAGATGTACACACGGAGGAAGATTGTAACAGGATTTTGGGTATACCATGAATATATGGTTCAAATGCAGGCAAGGGGGTCACAAAAGACTACCTATATGACAGGAGGTGATATTGGCAGAAGTTTTATCTGCAAAAAGTGTTTGAGAGGAGTGATAAGGAGCTGAGTTGTGAACATATATTAAGCTTAAGTTTTCTGGAGACAAAATCAGGAAAAGAAGCAGTACCATATGGAGGCAATCAGGAGTAGGTGGATGGATAGACATGCTTGTAAGCCATTGCTGTGCAGATGCTAGTTAAGATGGTGTGAACAGATGACTTCATCCTCAAAGGGTAGATAGGGAAGAGTGGGCAAAAAGAGCCATGTGCAGGCACCCAGCATAAACAGAAAATGTGCTGTTCTTATACCTGTTTCTATATCAGTACAGATGGGAGAAAGAATTTGACTGGTATTTTGGCTTTTAGGGCAGTGAAAAGTGGGGTGAAAAGGTAATGAGAAGGTAGAAGTATCAGGGAACAGCAGGAGTCCTAAACCAGGAGACTGATGATGAAGGGTCTTGATTGAGAATGGCAACACAGGCGGAGAGGGGGATCCAGATGGTAACAGAGAATAGACTGTGAAGGGTTGAGGCTTGTGGGTCCGATGTGTGGCGAAAAGAAATGCAGAGAGGCAGGAACTTGAGTCAGAGTGAAGCACAAGGGTGTAGAGGCATGTGCACGTAAAGAGACGCTGGGTGCACAGGGGTAGAGATAATGGCAATTGCCATAACACACACCCCTTTAGTACTTCTAAATTCCATTCAGGAGTCATAGCTGTATGTGAGAATATATTTTTCTGTTTTGCTGAGAGCAGGAAGTCCAGAAATTTGCAAGTTGTAGTGTATTTCTTGGCACTCATCTGTCTTTTATCTACTGTCTTACTTTCTACACAGAGGAAGTAATGTCCCAACATTGACTGCTACTGCATTCCCAAACGGTGGTAGGTCATCTCTGGATCTGAAGGTCAAGGCCCTGCTGTTGAGTTTATAAGATCATGCTGACTTAGTTTCTTGAACTGCAATGTTTTAAATAAGCTTAATTTGTTTAAAAAGATTCATTAGGCTCAAAAGGTCTAGCAGGGCCAAATGGAGTACCCAGTTCTTACATTTTTCTATCAGAGTCCTTGATTTTGGAACTTTAGTATTCTTTTAATGTGTTTTAGAGTTTAACTTTGCATAAACCTACTGCAGACTATTTGAACATCCAGATGTCATGAATCTTCATGAAGATCTTTATTGGCACAGTTGTGAGACTGTGTCTGCTCACTTCCCTTGTTGTATGCATTACTTTTTTTTTCATCCTGACACTTTCTTTGTAGTGCACATCTTGTTTCGTAGTCTAAATCTTGCTGCTCATTTGGTGACTATTTAGAATTTTACTGCTTCTGGGTCTAAAAATGTCATCTGTTTTCATATTAGCAAGAGACTTGAGATCCTAACTCATACAAATTTTTTAATGCCAGATAGTGTCTTTAGAGCTCAAGTTGCTTTAGAAAATTAATATTGGGTGGTTTTGGATATCCTGCCCTGCGATTGTTATTTAGCATTATTTACATGGTGCATCTGCACAATTCCAGCTGGATAGCTCCTCTGTACCTTTCATTCACCTACTCTGAGGAGTGTCATGCCTAATTCTAACCTAGCTCTTCTGAATATTTTGTGATTTGTATCTGTTCTAGCAGTTTGTGTTCTATATCTGAAATTGTTTCTTACCTTGTTGTATCTCAGTTTCCTCAATAATCAATTGCAAAGAACTTTGTTAGAATATTGTTGAAAATCCAGTAACTTCTAGAGTATCAAGGAAAAATAAGCAATGGATAATAGCTGTTTGGGTTTGGGAGTTGTATTGATATGCCCTTGTTATGCTGAATTTGTAAATGTTTTCTGCTTTCTGCCTGGTACTGAAATTACAGCTTGCTGGTCTGGATCATGCTGTAGCATGCTTTTATGTAAATCTTGATTCCTGACCCATACACAAGATCTAGTAATAAAGGTTTTTATTATTATTTAAGAGTGATATACTGAATAGATGACAAAAATTGTTAGGATTTGTAGATAGTACCATTCTGACTCAGATGGTAACATGGTATTTTCTTTCTTTTGGCTCAAGTACTTCATTCTTATTTCTTTAATCTATAGAGAACTGTTCTAGGGCTATTATTCCTTTCCTGCAGCAAGGACGAACATCCAAAAAATAATTTTCCATTCAGTGTCTTACCCTTAAAATTTATTTTCTCTTCTCCCTTATAGTTGATTGCCATCTTGCTTTGTTTTGTTATTTTTATAATGACTTGTTTCAGTTGGGTTTTGCGAGGGTTTTTTTTTTCCACTTCTCTAACATTCATGTTTCCCTTGACAGAAAACAGTCCTGCACATGGGACATTATTGATCTCGGTTCTGCCACTGTAGAATTACATCCCTGGAAAAATCTGGATTTTTCAGATTAACTGTATGTTGTTTCACTGTGCGTCCTCTTGTGTTTGCAAAGATGAAGACCTCTGGAAGCAGCACAAAGACGAGTATTTTTAAATAGATATAGAATAGATTATATATAAATTATATATATGTTATATAATAGTATACATATTTTACATGTTTATGTATTTTATATATAATGTGTACATATTAGTTTTCAAGATTCAGAGTTAATGATAGCATAGCAGCTTAAGTATAGAAAAATTAACTACTTTTGCCATGGAATAAGAATATCTTACAAGATTCTTTTGGGTTTGTATATCTATTAGGTATAGGTTATTCATTCAGTAGTATTCCGTGTTAGAACAACTGTTGACCTTTTCAGCACTGGAAGATTCTGTACTCAAGAGGAAATATGTAAGTTAGAAAATGCCCTTTAGCTATTAATAGCAAAAATGTATCTTGTTTTAGTTTTGCACAATGAGGTGATACCAAAGCATTGCAAAACAATTGCTGGCTGTCACTCATATGTAGGGAAGGCATCGTTTTTGTGTCATAACATTAAATTTGGTTAAGTGGTACAGCTAAATCATGGTCCTAGTGCATTATTGCACAATTATTTAAGCAATTATTAATTATTTCAGTGGGAAGGAAAAAAAAAGCCATATCAGTTATGCTCAGGAAGGAAGTATGGCTGGTAAATTTAATAGTAATTTAACTAACATCAGTCTCACTCCAGCTTTTCTCCCTGGAGGTGGTTTGTGCTCTAGAATGAATGATCATAATGAGTGCTGTATGTTGTAGTAGTTTTTGGCAAAAATTTAATTAGTGACTATAAATTTCAAGATTATTTTTTCATTTTTCTTTAAATATTGTAATGTTGCTATGAATGTGGTTTCTCCTTTATTAAAATTGTGCTTTGATTATTCTGAGAACTTGAGAGGTTTCTGCTTTTGTAAAATATTCTTAGTTCTAAGTCGGTAGTTGTTACTGAATTTCAGTGAGGATTTTCATTATTATGGAAAGGCTTTTCAAATTCTGACATCATATCTTTTATATTGCTTTGAACATACAAATAAAAAAGGCACCTGCTCACATTGTGGGAGCCTTGTGAAAGCATGCCTGAAGGAACATTTGTTCCCAAAGTTGCAAAATGGTTTAGCATAGTAGCTGAAACATTCGGGAGCTAGAGTCCTGATGCTGTGTGGCTGTAGAATGAGGAAATACTGTTGTGTGGTTTGACGTGCCATGGGATTGCCTACCTTTGTTTCATGAAGATATTTAGTATGTTGGAGGAAGTTTTCAGTGCTGTTCCCTGCTGCTGGGTGGCTGTGTTGCCCAGCACCTCCAAGTCCCAGCTCCGGGCAGCTCTGTGTTTATGCACTGCACAGCAGTCTCAGTGTAGATGTGTCAGGAAGCATTCTGCCTGGCTTATTACGTTGCTTTGGACTGGGAGGCAGCTGAAGTTAACATGCAGGGTTGAAACTTTAGGGTCTGGTTCAGGATTCTCCATCAGGTATCGTTGTTTGAAAGTCATGCGTAACCAGGTATGCAGGATGGGCGGCAGCAGGAGCAGCACTAGCTGCCCTGTTACAATCCCCTGATGCAGGAGTTAGGTTACCTTCCTACTGTAATATCCTTTAAGTGGAATTGCTAATTTAAAACAAAATGAGAAAACAGGAAGATTTGGTCTGGAGTTGTTTATTCAGCAGAGATCTTGGATAGACTTTGTTTCTCATAATTTTGTAAACTAGAAAGGCGGTACCATTGTCTCTTAAGACAAAGTGTTCACATGGTGTGCCTAGTAGTGAGCATTGTTCTAGCTGAAATTAAGAGAGAAATCTTAGGATCTTAATTGCCCTGTAAATAAAGAGTGAACCTAACATGAATAGGTATTACTTGTCATGTCCCTTTAATTTTTTTAAGGCTAACACAACAGTGTAGGGGTTACCACCATGGTGATTTCATGTGTGTCAGTCTTGCTCCGGTCGCTGCTTGGCTGATCCCGTTTGGAAGCACTACAAAAAGTGCATGAGAAGGACCCCGTAGGCTTACGGATCCCTTTAAACTTAAATTACCCTTAAAATCAGAGTTCAGTGACCACACACAGTAACTCGGCATGTGACAGGAACATACTTTGCCTTCTTCAGACAACAAAATAAGACCTAAGTACAGTAGTTAGATTCCCCCCCTTGTTGTGAATCCCTGATATAAGCAATTAAAATAATGTCAGCCTCTGTGTTCAGTTCAAATGCAGGAAGTTCTCCACATCAGTCTGACAGTGGTGATATTCCACAAATTAAATTCTCAAAATCTGAAAAATTATATGCAGTATGTTTTCTTGTCTGATTTTTTAAACGATGAATTACTTGATTGTCCCCTCTTTGCCACCTTGGTTCTTCAGTTGTTTTTACAAGATTGTTCAGGGAAACTGATAGAAAATCTGTTTATGTAGTGCCATAAAAAGACATGTGAGAGAAGTTTAAAAGTAATAAGCTATAATGATATATGCATAATAATATGGAAATTGAACTAATTTAGTGCAGTGTGTTGGCTTCATATTTCCTCTACTAAAAAAATACTCGTTTGATTGATGTACATGTTGATCTAAATTTAGATTTGTGTTGATATCATATTCAGTTTATTTTCGTTCTTCCTCTGTTGTTTGGGTTCATTCATTTTCATAATTTATACCTGTAATATAGTTTAATTTTTTTTATTGGTTATTGAAAAACATCTCTTACTTTCTTAACTGGATAAATGAAAGAGAAATATAAACCCCTTCATATTTTCTAGGTTTTTTGAAAAACATATATATTGTAGCTGTAGAATCTAAAATAAATAACTAACCTGTTCAAATGCATGCATACACATGCATATGAAGAACTGATTTTGTCTGTGAAGCTTCCAAATATCAAGGATTTTTGTGCCTAAACCATAGTTTCAGTTTTTTTCCATCTTCCAAAGTATTTTTAACTTCACTGCATAATTGTTGTCTTTGAAATCACTTACTGTAATACTGAAGCAAACCACAGCTTGTATGAAAAATGCTTTCATTTGCTGTTTTTTGGGAGAAGGCTGAGAGCAGTGGTGTCAGTGGTACATCTGAGGAAGGGAATACTGTTTTGCATTGTATATGGTTGAGGCGTGGAGCTGGCTTTGCAGTCATTAGGCTTGAAGCCTAAGTTTTATTTTACTAATAAAATCTTGGGAAATTTAAAACGGTTGTTCATGACATTTTTATTGCACTGATGGATGATGAGAAAATACAGGTTTATGGAGAAAAAGCTTGTCAAATTCTTTGGCAGCCTTCACTGATGATCTATATAATCAATTAAAACATATATGTAGCATGAGTTGCAGTGATACGTAGTGTAACTACATAGGATACACTGTATCCAACTACTGTGAAATGTAGTTGGAATAGGAAAAAGGAAAAATGTTATGTGCATTATTTCCGGTACCTTTCAAAGTGAGGAGGTTCACTATTACTAGGTAGGCTAGCAGCTCTGCAAAATGATACCTTGGGTTAGGAGCTCCTGGAGGAAATGTGGAAGACAGAGAATAGCAACAGTAACAACCCATCAACAGGAAAACCATGTGAGTTATTACATACTGACTGCCTGTTACTGTGCTGTCTTTGTAGAAGAGAAATTGCCATTCTGACACAAGTAGAGGTCTTTTCTAGTTCTTGCTCTTTCCACACTAGATACGGTGCCCAGTGAGAATTTATTCCCCCTGAGAGACAGCTGGATATGGAGAACATTATTTTATCTTGCTAATCAAGCAAATTAGTTTTAATGTGAGGAAAGAATGAAAGGAAAGGAGAACCTGCCCTTTTAAAGTGGTTACTATTTTAAACTTGCTGGTCGCTAAGCTTGAAATGTTTTTCTTTGAAGTTGCTTTATGTTGTAATACCTTTTCTGCTGCCTTGGTGTTGAAGTAAAAGGAAAACTTAGGGCTTTCTGTTCCCTCCAGGGAAGTTGTTTTTTTCCCTGCAAATTTTTTATATATTCTTCAGAAACCTATTTTGTTTCCACCATCAAAAAATTCTAGGCATCTACCTGTTTATTGGATTCCTGCTAATACCCTGCTTAGTACTCCCACTCTGAAATCTTGAAGCTGGCATTATCTCAATAAGCAATACTGGTCTAGAGTAGAATACTTCAACAGGGATTTTCCAGTGGTGTTTGAGTGGATCTGTATGTAAGGACTCAGTGCCTCTTGGTTGAGTGCACACCTTGATAAATGTTACAGGCTGTGATGATAGCGTTTGTGAGAGTATAAAAGCCACTCTCAGTAATCTTGAAGCCTGTAGGCAAAGCAGCTGTTACAGTGTGCTTTGGGGCAATAAAGATTGATACTAGGCAGAGTTTTAGTTTGTATTCAGGACCCTTAATCTAGAGCGAATTTATATGGACAGTTAGAGATAGTGTGGATTAACACTTAAACTAAGGATTTTAGCTTCTTGTGCCATGTCCATGACCACAATGCCTGGGCATCCTGTATCTGCTTCATAGTTTCTGTTCACATTATTGTGTTTTGTAGAAAAACAGTTTGGTTATGTCGTAGATGCCTAGTGCAGATCTGGAAAGGCTGTCGGTGTTTCATTAATCTGTCCAGTCTCTGTAATACAAGATCAATTTCCTTTTGAAGAATGCATGGACTGTAGGAAGTTAACACATTTATTCTCTTTGCAGATCTCTAAGCAGAGATTTTTAGTGACTAGCTAGACTTGACAAAGTTAAACCAAAGAAATGCTTTGGAGTAATAAGGAGAGAATTGAGGTTTGAGTGGAAAAAATAGTTCATGTATCTATCTCTCAAGACATAGATTTATTTTTTTCTGAAGTAAAGTAATGTATTGGCGAAGTTAGAATATAAATTATTTCTTGCACTAACTTTACTTCTATCTAAATTGCTTTAAGCCCTCAACTGCATTGGAAGAGGGGTGGGGGAGCAAAATAAACCTTCAGAAGATGCAAATAATTAATGAGATTTTAAAAAATGTATTGATGAAACACTATAGAACTCTCTACTTCATCATCCATCTTTTCAAAGTTAAACACCCCCCATCTCTAAGGAAACAGGCCTTGCAGCATGCATAGAAGATTATTAAACACAGGGCAAAAGTGCAAAACTGTGTTCGGAGAATGTTTCACCTGTAATTTGACATTGAGAAGTTGTTGCTTCCAACATCAACTAGGAAGTTAAATTAAGTGTAAAGATGCTTCATAAATAAAAACTATGACAGGCAGTACCATGCAGTTTAACAACAGTTAACCAAATCAATATTATGAGTAGAACAAAATGGACATCATGTTTTTATGTGTGGTGCTTTGGGTTGTGCCATGTTGAAAATAAATTGTCATTAACACAGTAGGTGCCTTGTATTGGTGCATTTCCCCTTCTGTTATCCTTCCCAGTGCCATCTTACGTGTGTGTGACGTGGCAGAAGGAAGAAGACAAGACGCCTATTGAGGATGAGCCAGGCATGGAGTTAGTTGCATGAATATTTGATGAGAACTAAAGGAGTCACATGCAAGGACAGGGAGATTGGGAGAATTGCTGCAAGGGTGACTGAGCTGCTCTTCAGATTTATTTATATAGGCTTTCTTCATTTCCTTAATGATCTTTTGCTATAAATAGACAGAGACTGTTGAGTGTTGAATTTCATGGTCGCTTTTGTACGAAACTGCTAAGAGCTTGACTTGTAACCTTGCTTTAAGTTTTGTGTGTTTTGAAAAATTTCTTCAGTAATATCAGTATTTCTTCTCTTTGGTTCCACAATATAATTCTACTGGGTATGATTGCTACGTATGGCAGTTGGCTGAATGGCATCCTGTGATCAGCTGGGCACAAAATTGCCTTGAGTAGATTTGATCCACAACACAAGGAAATGAGTATGGAAATGGGATTGATCCCAAAAATTCCATGGACCAGCAGTTGCAGAGGGAACTGTGCATTGTGGAGAGTCCACATAAAATTGCTAATCTGTAATTTTAAATCTTTGTTCAAATCTGTGATTATGATGCAAAGTTTATTTTTCTCTTTCTGTGCTTGCCTGAAAGCATCTATATTTTCAAAGTACGTTTGAAGATTGGTGAGAGCTGCTAGATGTAGATACTGAAGAAATGAATTCACCAAATCACCAATCGTTTTAACTTTTTAGATTCTTTTTAGAAATACATCCAGCTGATATAATTTAATATTCTGGTTTTGTGCGGAGTCTTGGCTAATGCATCTGTTGAATGAATGAATAAATAAATGGAAGGAAATGCAGTTTTAATTCTGGAAAAACCCATTTTTATTTTTTTGCTCGTAAAATTGGCGACAATATTCTACTCTAGGATAGCATTATTGGTTACTGACATGGTGGAATAATAGTAGCAGTTAGAAATAAACGTGAATGTTGCTGAGTTTTATAGTTTGAGCTTTTATTATTTTTAAATAATTTTAGCACCTGCAAAATAATGCAAGATGCTGATTTCTCTTTTGACAAATATTACACATTCACAGATTAATGTATAACTTCCAATTTCCATTGATTACTATTATCTAGTAAGTGCTTGTTGGAAATCAAAGCAGTGACCAGTGTGAACAGGTCACAGATTGGGTCAGCTGATTCTTTGACAGAAGCTCAAGAAAGCAGCTGGGCTTCTTTTACTCTCTGAACAGAAAAATTTGTTCCTTTGACTGTGTTTTGGCTTTTGAATTCCTACTGAATTAGTAATATATTTATTTGTTTTGATATTTGAATGATGTTTGAACTTTAAATGAGGAAATTCTGTTACGCTTCTTCTGTGAGAAGAAAATCATATCCAAATAGTTTTAGTTACTGTACCCAACTCTTTGCTGTTCAGTTTAGCTGACACATACTGGGCTACCCAAAATACCTGCTGTGTCCACCACCCAAGGCATTCTCAGCACTGTTCCAGGTCCTCTACCAAACCTGGAATTTTGGGGTGCTGACTCAGCTGGCACAAGACAGCTCTTGGTGCTCTTGAGGAAATCTGTGATTGTTTGACTTGATTAAAACTGCTGGCACCGCTGCCACTGACAAGCAGTGCTCCACGTGAGGCTGACGTGTTCAGCTGAACACTTTGTACAGAGTAGTTGTTTGATAGCTCCTGTGCTAGATGTGCCAGTTATATTTTGTATGAACATGTGTATGTGTATAAAAAGTATAAAATGCTTATAAAAATTACTTGATTCATAGAAGTGCACGAATTACACTCTTTCTGGCAACAGAAACAATGTAGTTGTTGAATGCTTCAAATGGAGGTTCTCCAATTCCTAGTGCATTCTTCAAAGTGGAATCCTGCTTCCGAAAATATACCAAGAAAGAATGGTGAATTTGAGGAAATGTACCCTTAACCCAGAGGTTTTCCAAAATAACTTTTTCCAAGGATGGGCATGCTGCAATGGCAATGGAAAATTCAGTTCAGTCTGTGTTTTGAATGGACATTTTGTATCTGGTTTTACTAATTTTGACAATAGAGATAATTTTCCCCCTCTTTTCCATTTAACAAAAGTTTTGCTTTCAACATTTATTCTGCTTAAAAGTATCAAAAGTGGTATTATTTTCTGTATGGGCATTGGGAATGAGAAAAGATGGACACAGATCTACTTAAAATCACAATCTCTGATTTTTGTGTGAATGAAGTAATAGCATTCCTGTCTTCTTTTATTTTTTTTAATAGAATTGTAGAATCATTAAGTTTGGGAAAGACCTCCAAGATGATCAAGGTCAACCTTTGACCAAACACTAGCATGTCAACTAAACCATAGCACTAAGTGCTATGTCTGGTTGTTTCTCGAACCTTCCAGGGTTTGTGATTTTGCCACCTCCTCGGGCAGCCTATTCCAACGCCTGATCACCTTTTCAGTGCAGAAATTCTTCATGATTTAGGATTTTCCTTTGCGTAACCAAACCAGTTCCTAAAGTTTAAAGAAATTATAGATTTATAGTTGAAGGTGTAAGAAAGTTCTTTCCCTCACTTCTCCCAGTTTGGTAGATTTCCTAACTCTCCATTTCTACTCATGGGTAGAGCTAAGTCAAAGGGAAAGAAAAACCTGGGCAAAAATAATTAAGCAGCTGGGAATGGATGAAACATCGGGCAAAATCCTAGGGTGGTATTAGGTAGAAGACAAAGAATGATATTTCTGTTATAACACTGTTCACAGGACTTGTGTGGTAGCTGGGTTTAAGTGCAAATTTTTTTCTCAGACAGGTTACTTTGAAAGTTGAATAACTTCTTCCCTTTATAAAAATGCTTAAAATGATAGCCAAAAATGCTCTGAGATCTTAAGATGGGAATTGTAGACAAGTGCTACCTTCTAAAAGTTATTTTAAAAATACAGTCTATATGGTTTGTGAGCAATTTTACAAACTGCAACGTTGCATGATGATTGAAAAGCAGTAGGGAAACTGATTTAGCTTCCAAGCTTCATTCATCAAATGGTTTTTTAAATATCAGAGAAAGTGCTGTAGCAATTGCTTCTGAATATGGTGTTTTCCTTTCCTTAACTGTTTAAAGCTGACCGTCATTGGCTGTGTAAATATTGATAGCTTTAAAGACTAGAGGAAAAATTACAGTGAAAAATGTAATCTGGATGGACTCAAATACTAGAATTTCAAGACAAGATTTTAAACAGAGTATACTAAAACTAATTTTAAATAATTCTCCCTTAATAATAATAAAATATACAAGTCTCCATGGTGCCCCCCCATCAACTTTGTGCAGAAAATGGCAGCAAGGAAAAAGCTGCCACTGCTCAGAGGACTTTTTACAATTACAATGGATTGAAAAAATTAACAGTGCATGAAACTCACAAAATTTCTTTCATTATTTATTAAATATTAACTTGTTTGAAACATAGACTAGTCCTTCATCAGTGCCTACAGAGTGATACTTTACTCATACTTGAAGAAGGAAACCTCTGAGTGTAAACCATTGTGTGTAGTTATGCATATTTTTTAAATTACCTGAAAAATTATATCTTCTCAGTCTCTTTTTAGGATTTACTTGCTTGAACTTACATTAAAATAAGCATGATTGAAGAAATGGTGTTGAAGTAACGCTCTCCTTTTTGTAATACAGATATGATCTTAGATACATTAAAAATATTAATTAATGCACTAGTTCCCATAATTACTAGAATGAATTCACTGATGTCTGCCTTAAGCTGATGCTTATTGTAAAAAACCTGCTTTTGTAGTTGATCATGGTAATATAAGAGACAAAATTATAATTCTGCCAATGTGAATATAATAAATACGGCTCCTATCTGTATTACCAAGGCACACACATCTACCTCTGATGAAATGTAAAGCACCATGTTGGCTTTCTAGTAAAATACTAAATATTAGAAGGAAGTATTTTCTTATTGGTGATTGCTAAACATGTGAATAAAACAGATTTATGGGTGGTAGGGTTTTCTCTATGTTTATTTAAAGTTTCTGTCGTATTGTTATGCCACACTTGCAGTTAGAATAGTTATGCATTGAGTTCTGAGAATAGAGATCTGGATCTCAGACTGAACAAACCAGGCTGGATTTTGAATCAATTAGAGCATTTTTAAGTCTGGAGAAATTTATTTTTAGTCTTGAAGGGAGTTCAACAGGCAAAGATGTCTTACAGTTTCTACTTTATAACTATGTGTCATCTTGGACAAATCCGTTTTACCTTCATTCATGGATGGATTAAATAAATTGGCAGCTTGCTTAGATAGAACTAAGAAAAGCACAAAGAAAAGGCAGTTCTGTCTTGGAACATTACACTGCAGCCCTTTCACCTGCCTCTGAATTGCAGTGAATGACACTTTCTTCTTCCTTTTGATCTGAAGCTTGATTTATAAAATAATAGTTTACTGTTCTATAGTAGCACAGAAATCAGGGTTATGAGGTTGGTTCAGAAAGAGGGTAAATGCAAAAAAGGACTGGTATACATACCTGTAGAAGGAAAATAGTTTTGCTGCTCAAGTTCCCTGCATAACTGATCCCACTTGAGAAGGCATGAGTGCAGTGATCCCATTCTTAGAAAAGTTCTCTGAATTCTTGCTCAGAAAATAGGAACTCATTAAAATCTTGGAGTTTATGGACTTGAGCTTCTGTTTCTAGCCCCAGTTTCAGGTTTGAAAGTCTGAGCTGTGAAAGTTTTGGTTCATCAGTTTCACAAATTCTGAAGTGTTCCTTATTTAAAGCAGGTTGAGGTAGTTGCACCAATGTATTATGTAATGTACTCAAAAACATTCCCCCTACCAAGGTAGTCAGAAGAATTTGGTTTATATCGCTCTGTTGTAATATATAATAGGTGACCTACTTTTGTACTTTCTACATGAGAACACAAAGAACAACACTATATTTATGTACTTTGAGATCTTCCTACACATTTCTCCATCCTTTCTTTCTTTAGGTTTTTCCTCCTTTTTTGTATTCCATGCCGAGAAATTAGAGATTCAATGAAATCAAATGACTTAAGTTTTTTCATTTGACCAGGGTACAAAATATGCATAAATTTCTATTAAAAGTAATCTTAAATATATATTTTCACATTTCTTTGAAAATAAGAAGGATTTTTTTAATGTCTCTTTCATATACCTCTGTATTTGTCTCAAGTTTAGGTTTTTGTATATGTTTCACATAATTTTTTGTTTTTAAATTTGTTCTCAAGAAACTCTTTGGTCTTTTTATTTAGTTTTTAGCGGGTTTTTTTCTTGGTAAGGGAGGAACTCAACACTTGCGTAATTGACTGTGAAAAATGTATTATTAAAATTGATACAGGGAAAATGTTGTTAAATGGATAGCTTAAACTAGACACTTCTCCTTGCACTGACCTTTTCTGCTGTATAATAAAACATCCTATTCCAACCAAGTCAGATAGCAGAAAATTTTCCAGCAGTAATGTTTTTCAGATTCATGGCATCTGTTCAATTGGCATTTACGAAGCACTTGGAGATACTCAGATGAATGAGGCTGTGTTAGTGTATGTGTTAGAGGGCACCGTTAGAAGGAGCAGCATGTCTAAATAATTGCGTCTTGGACTTTTATAAATTTTGTTGTATAGAAACCATCGTAAGTAAAACAGCCTATGAAAGGCAAAACATAAGCATTAAATTCCTTGGATGCCTTTTATTGGGAAAGCAGGATTCATAAAAGCACAGTATGTTGCAAGCTTTATTTCACAGTTCTGCCAACACGAATCCAATCTGAGCTTGAGCACAGCTGCTATTCCTGCCAGGCCTCCTCACTCTCCTGATGGAGCTTGATCAGCTCTCTTTGTTTCCTCCGTTTGCTTAAAACGAACGCTGTTTAATGATCTTCATTAATGAATTTGTGATGTCCTGTTCAGGGACTTTTATTTATGGAGTGCTTCCCCCCCAGCATTAAAATATCCTTCACTGACATAGTATAGGATAAGGTAATGAGAAAAAAGAGATGTTAAGTTCAGGATGGATTGTGCCATCACAGAAATACATAGAGAAAACTAGATGTTCTTACAACAATTGTGCTATTCTTTTTATCCCTGTAACACAGTTACTCCTCCTCCGCCCCCCACACAACAGATTTGTAATGAAAGAATAGAATCTTGTGCAGGCTGCAACTCCCAAAGGTAAAACCCACAGTACTAGACTTCCATCTGTATAGCCTATTTTATTTCAGGGAGATTTCATTTTGTTTTCCTTGGTTAAATTAGTCTGAAATACTGTCTTTGGAAGTTCATTAAAATTATTCTATAATGGGTGTCTACTGTAATTTTTGAAGTTTTATATTCAGTTTCTTGATGGTGGTGCTTGCTATTTACCTGATGTTCTTGTCGTCCTTTCTGCCATGTTCTGATATTTGTCGTGCTCTCTTGTCTTTGCACTCACCTTCATGGCTAGTAGTGTTATTCCTGACCTGTTCTCCATTGAAGTCTTTTTCCTTGTCCCCTTCCACCCTCATAATAAAATACTAGAGTAAGAAAAAAAGTCACCTGTGTTAGTTATGCGTAGTTGGAGTGGAGAAGGGAATCCTCTTTGGTTGAGTAATACATTTTTATAGAATTTAAGGAGATTATTTCACCAGAATACTTATCTGTAATGTTTACATTTACCAAATGTAGCACTTAGTGATTAGTAAGGGCTTTTATCTGCTTGGAGAAACTAAAGCTATACATGTAAAAAAAAAAAGCTCCCCAGGGAAGGGGATAGTGCTGGGTTTTCTTTCTGCTCTGCAACTAGCATGCTAAAATGTACTGGATCAATACTTGGAATCAATACTGGATAGTTTCTTAGGAGCAGTTAGGAGCACAGGAGGCCTAATCCTGATGAGATCTGCGCACTTGGATCATTTAATAACCTGCACAGCTATGGGGGCAAGTAAAGCCTCAGTGCTGGCTGTAGGACTGGGCACAGGCTGGTGAGAGCTTGGCTTGCCTGATACACCGTGAGCACTCATCACTGCTCCACAGACTGGGAGTGCTCCAGGGGTTAGTGACCACTGCTCTTCCCTTGCTTGTAAGACACTATCGTTATCCCTCTCCTTTGCCAAGTAATCAATTCCTCTTCCTCTAAAACATGAGCAAATAGCAGAATTAAGTAAGTGAATTACTATGAATATACATAGGATCCACCTTCTGAGTTCTTTTGGGAGGGGCAGTGATTGAACATTTGAAGAAAGCTGATAACAAGTATTATCTGAGTAATCTGAACTTGTCTAATTGCCATTTGAAAACTTTTCCCACAAACAGTTTATCCTTATTGAAGGTACTTGTTTCAATACCAGATAATCTGACACTTTTTCTTTCCAAGTTTGTTGCTCTGCTCAACTCTGTTCTCTAAAGAATTTGTTATTTCTGCTTTGAAATTTTTGAGTGCTTTTGACACAACTAATTTGTGCATTAACTTCTTTATATGTTGAAGGCATGTGCTAGTTAGTGCTAATGAGCTATTGAGTAAATGGAAATCAGAATAGGTACTAATTGCTGAGTAAAATAGTGAAAACTTAATAATGTCGGTACAACCCAAAACTTTACAGATTCAGATACAGAATTTGCAGAGTTCTGGTTTTTATTGCTTTAACGTGAAGCTTCCTACACGCAGTGGATTAAAGACTGACTTCCATCTCTGGTTAACTGATACAAACTGTTCTCCTGTGATTCTTTTCTCCTTGCATCTCTGCTGTGCACAGGTGCTTGTTCCTTGCCTGGGTGTATCCAGAGGAGCGAGGAGCTGATGCTGAGCAGTGGCTGAAAGCTACTGGGGTCATTTGCAGCAGAATGCTTGTGTGAGTGCAGAGCGGGGGAGGAGATGACATGGCTGGGAGATGTGGAAGGGAGGGAGCAATGGCAGCTGGAATGAAAACTGATAGCATAAACTGATGTGGAACCGAAGCACAAGAGACCTGGGGTCTGGTACCAGATCAGACCCCAGGTCTCTTGATAGATCGGTATCTTCCCTTTCTTAAAATCTGTAGTATGGTCATATTATATACAAACAGGTGTCTGAATTGTCTTTCCGTGGAGGTCCCTGAAGACTCGGCAAAAGAGGGGTAGGAGAAAGCTGCCATTATGGCAGAGCTCAGAATGAGTAAATGGAATGACTCATAACCTGGACCACTTAAATATTGGCTTATGATAGAATGATTTTGAATATGGGACATAACAAGTAAAAAAGGCAATCAGAAATCTAAGCAGTACTCCTGGAAACAAGTTTTGCCAATTAATTTTTGCTTTATATCTATTGTAGTAGCATTCCTTTGACATTGCACATAGCTATTGGTGTGATCTGCATGCTGTGGATTGAGATTGCCATGGTATCTGTTAGGGTTTTAAATACATTTTTCTAAATGTGGATGAGAAAATTAAAGTAATTAATTTTGCATGGACTCTGAGACAAGAATTGACCACAGCCATTTTGCTAGCAAAGTTTGCACATTCTTTTTGTTATCCTTTATAACTGATTTTCTGTAACTACTAATGGAAAGTTTAATAAAAAGTGATAAACGCAGATGATTTTTTAAATAAGGTTACAAGTCTGATAAAGCATAAATGTGTTAACACTATTGAATTTTGTAGGCCTTTTAATACATTTTAATTTAAAAAAACAAGTAAAAGATAAAATCCAAAGACAAACCCTGAGCAACTGGAATGATGAAAGTCAATATCAGAGCAGCTTTCCCATGTAAAAGAATGGTTTCATCTTTGTTTTCGCTCTTTGTAGAGTTTATTCCATCCCAAGATCTGCAGAGTCCTTAAGCCTTCCAACCATTTTCATATTTGAGCTGGAAGTCTTCTGTGAACATAATATGTTGAAGAAATTTTGAAAAAATATTTTTCCAAACACCTCTAATTTTTATTGTGATTTCCTTATTCTGTATTTTTAAAACTCTTTTATACTTTGTTAGCACAAAATATCCCCTTTCTGTCAGAAGCTGACTTAAAATTCCATCCTTCATCCATCCACTGAGCACCTATTGTTACTTGCTGAATTTAAAATTAGGGCTTAATGTCATAAACCAGTAGCAATATAGTACATCTAATATAAGTATTAGTGCTATTTTTGAAACTTACAGGATAGGGGAAGAACAAAAATGAGTGGCAGTTGATATAGTTCCTGGGACAGGGTGTAAGGGATTCATGGAGAGGAGCCCTCCTGTTTGAGCAGAAGCAGTGAAGTTGGGTGAAGCATCAGAGAATTATCTGCAGTTTTGTTCCTTGATCAATATGCAGTTGTTTCTTGGTCTTATTGATCTTTTCTGCTTATTTAATGTACTTTCATTTTATGAGACCTATACAATAATTTAATGGAGTAATTTGAATTGGGTTTGAATTATTTTCACTTGCTGCGACATTGGTTTTAACATACTGGATTCATTTACTGAATGTCTGTTCTGTTACTGCCATTAAGAGAAGAACAGCTCATCTACAGAGCCAGGCAACTGTCTAGAGCCAAGTGTTCCATGTTAAATGATTTGACCTTCTTGAGAAAGTTGCACACACTCAGTATGTCTATTTCAAAATATCAGGTATTGTTCAGTAGTTTATTTGGGGGGTTTGTTGGGTTTTTCTGTTCGTTTGTGTGCTTGTTTACTCTGAAAACTGGGGAAATGCTAATTCACAGCAGAGCAGTTTGATCATAGTGTGAGCTGTGCTGAAGATCAGCTTGCTTATAATAGACTTTTGCTGAGCAGCAGCCCATGCACTGCTGTGTGACAACATCATTCTTAATTTTCAGCTCGCTGTGTGCCTGGCGGTGCGTGCTCGGGGCACCAGCTGGAACTCCAAGGAAGTGCCTCTTGCAGAGCCTGGCGCTGCAGTTCCCTGCCCTTGTGCTCTTTCGGTGCTGAGGTGCCTGGGCAGCTTCGGTCTGGGCTGCACTACAGAAGTTTTGCTGTCGTGGCTCTTCCGGATACTCCTTTCAGCATATATGTAATGGTGTAAATGCATTTTTGCCAAGTCAGGGTATGTTAGCTCTGGGGTGAAATGGGATACACTGCACCAGCTTTCCTACACTTAGCCTTTTTTTGGCATAAAAATGCTGTAGACCTTTCACTTCATGCCAGGATGGTGCACCAAGAAAAGTTTGCAATCTAGAGCTGGACTTAATATTTATTAAGAATAGAATGTAGAATCAACGTTGTTACACTTGAGTAAGCAAAGCTAGTGAAAAATACTGGGTGAGTCATGATGAATACTTTGAGTCTTTTTTTTCTATTCCCCTTTTTTGTCCTCAAAACAATTTGATGGGTCTGATTTAACAGATGGGCAGAAAACCTATCACTGTGTGTTGCAAAACTGTTTCCAGATGAAGAACTGTTTTCTTAAGTCATTTGCACTCTTTTTTCTTTGTTCAACATTGACTGAACTAGTCAAAACATTTTAAGCGCATTAAGCAATAACATATTAAGTAAGTCTATAAAATAATTAAATTGGAACTAGAAGCTAAGAGTTCTTAGAAATATTTACATTAATATTTGACTTAGTATAAATCTTACAATAACTACTTTTGAATCTTCTAGGAACCTTGTGCTGTAGACAAAGAAACAGTTTGTTAGGGTTGATGTGCTGTTTCATACTGAAATATTTAGGATTATCTGATAAATTTATTTCTGAATCGACAAAGATCTGTGCTTTCACTTTGTTGTAAATGCTCAGCTATGATGATGAAGCAGAGAGACTTAAGGTTTATGTCTCTCATTCCAGGAAAACTTTTGTAGAGTTACTAAGGTGTTGCAGCACCCTTTGTTTTCATGGAGTTTTTTTCAGTACATTTTCTTGCACAGGAATTGCATAGCATTGTTGTACCTGAATTGAGGTAGAGGTTTTAATGGTTCTTCCATGTCTGTTTTGATCCTGGCCACTGCTCTGAAGAACTTTTATGAGTCTGCCCTCTGCATGTTCTTTGGGAAGACCCAGACTTTTAAAATTTATGTAAGGTTAATAGTCTGCATAATTTTGCAGAGTATGAGCAAGTACTTGGCAAGAAGTGCCAAAAAGCTGTGGCAGATTTATGTTGTGCTCTGTAGTCTCAAACTGGGTTCAAAGGACACCGTTGATAACAGGTGACAAGTAATACACCATTAAATAGCTCTTCTGTCGTGGAGATGAGTCAGGTAGTTATCAATTTTTAAACATATTTGCAAAGCAAAATCCTTCTGACAAGAGATGTTTGGAAGTTTTTTGGATCTGCAGTTTGGTGGAATACAGGTAAAAGGTGTGTGCAGATTTGGGGTTCTTTTTTTCCCTGTCCTCAGTGTGTGAAAGGGGATAGGAGAATCCTGTAATTTAATCCTCCAGTGTCCAGTAATTCTCAAGTCCCTTCAGTGTCTCCAGTATGTTTTCTCTTACATGAGAGAAATCTCTGATCTGCAGTTTTTTCCCCATTAAGATGTTCTCTGTCTTACCTCTGCCCTGCAGGCTCTCTGTGCAGTTCTCACCAGTGAATCGTTTGATTCCTCTCAAGCTCTCGCTGGAGGGGAGCCAGCAGCAATCACTTTCAGGAGGAGGCAGTGAGAGAAGAGTAGCTGAAAAGCAGCTCCTTAACCTTTCTCCATAAAGCATGTCACTTGAAAGTGGGGATACTATAGCATCCTTTGTTACCAGGCCCAGACTCCTCACACCATGCCCCTGTTTTTTCAAAAGAATACCTTTGAAGGTATGTCTCAGCTGCCACATGTTCTCTGGAAAGGGAAAGTCAGTACTGTGCCTCCATGACTGTATTGCTAGCTTGTGGCAATGTAGGATTGAAAAATCTCATCCTACTTTTATGTATCTCCACATTTTCTGATGTTATTATCATGATAAAGTTTGAGAGAGAACCTGAACTTTATAGATACTGTTTAGTTTTCAGGACTCTGAAAACGTGGAGAGTGCAGAGCAAGAGTTCTGTAGAAGTTCAGGAATAAGTTCAGAGAAACACAGTAAAACATGCATGCCAACGTTATTTGGAAACAGAACTATGCCATGGTTTCTTGAGGACTGACTCAGTTTTTAGCTCTTAACTCTGTTGTTGATGATCAATCTCTTTGTTGTTTTCTAGAGAAGGAAAGAGGGGTTAGATCCCTCTCTCTCCCTCTTCATGTTCTGCTTCCTCTTTCCTGACTATGCACCATACTTTCTGGTTTTACTTGGGGCAAAGGGTGAGGGAAACAGAGATTCACAGCACCATGAGTGGTTACTTGGAGAGTGAAGGTAGAATGAAGAACATCTGTGCAAACAGTACTCAGACTCCTCAAAGACATGAAGCATGGAGAAATATTCTGAAATGTTCTGCTTTTTCAAGAACCAAGGAGGTTTTTTTTTAGGTTTTTCCTGTTTTTTTTTCTTTTCTCAGAAATGTACTTTTGGTCGTTTGTGTATTTTATTAACTTTAAATGATTCCCTCTGTCAGCCCACACAGACATCCCTCCTCTTAGTTGCTGCAGGGCCTTTGATACTCAATTTCAGTTTTTTCGCCTCATTCTATTTCTAAAACAAGAATTGTGTTCTACTTATTTTTACCCTTGCAACAGATTTCATACAGAATTTTTCCGTCCTTTCTTGTAGCATATGAACTTCGAGTGATTATTTTTAAATACCCACCCATCAACCCCTCTTCTATTTTCCTTTCTTCTTACAAGCCACTACTTGTATATGAGATGATGGAAAACTGGTATTCTCTAAATGAACCAATGAAATTATTTTCCTATTTCCTGTTATCAAATACAAAATTTTATTATTGAAGCCTTATGTTCCTAAGGAGTACTCTGTCTTACCTAAAATGACTTTGAAGTCCTGTCTGATTTCCCCTTACTCCTGCAATTTGCCTTGATCCCTAATGCTGCTCACTGAATTCAAATCAAATGTAATTAACTTTGTGGTTGAAAATGAATCTTCAGGAGAGTTAGAAGATGAAACTTGGAATTGTTGCTTTCTGAGAAGGTTTGACATTTTGAAGTCCAGTTTTCATCCAATTTGTGGCAAGTAGGGCTTACTTGCTTTTCCCTCTGAAATTATTTCATAACATAATATGACATAATCAAAACATATTTTTTCTTTAAAGAGGAAGCAATAGCTGCTTCCAAGCAGTTACTGAAATGTCTTATAAAATGCATTCAATTTTGAATTCTCATTTATGATAGCATAAATACGTGGATTTTTAAAGTCTGTGCCTTGCAGAGACTACCCTTTTCATTGTTAGATCATTTGTGTAAATGAAATGGAAGTTCTCTTAAATCCGGAGTACTTGTACTCTTGTAGTCCTAGAGCTTTATTCCTTCTTCACTGCTTGTTTTTGGAGAGTAAAGGAGCTGAGGTCCGTGGGAGCTGTCCCAGCAGCCTGCTGGTGGCTGGGCTGGCCATCACAGGAGGACCCAGGGCTGCCAATCTGATGAGTGACTCTGCCTCTGAAAGGTCGCTGCTAACGCGAGCCTCCACAGGGATCCTGCACGTCAGCCAGTTCTAAAAAGCCATTTTATTTACACGTACGATCTGTGTGATGTCTCCTGAAATGCAGTCAGCTAATCCTGCCTTTTTAATTACTTGCAATGACTTTAATTGGATCAGAAAACAGAAAGAGCTATAAAGTAGTGACGTAATAGGGTTCATATGGTGGGAGGAGTCCTGCTGTAAGCAGCAATTTGCAGTGGCTGCCACCGAGCTCTGTCCATTCTGCCATGCTGCACGTCGTCTGTGGTGCAAGTACCAAGACAGCCATGTTCAAGATGCTCAGTAGCTGGAATTTTTCAGTATTTCAGGCTCTCAAGCCTTGAAAAAAGCTTTTTGTACTGAAAATGACTGACTAATGTTGACCTCCAGTGTGCAGCTGTGTCTTGCTTTTGGAGTAGTTAGGCCTTATGGCCCTTCTGATACTTTCTCTTTGCCACTTTCTCACCATTTCAGCAATCCAATAAGTACACAAGCATCCAAAACCAAACTGCTTCCTCTTTTAAAAGGCACTGCAGTCAAGCCTAACTTCATACTGAGATTGTCTGTTTACTGATACCTCTTGCTGCTTTAGTGAAAGTTGCTTTTGAGGAGCCAATATCCTGGAGCAACTGTTACTGCTCTTTACTTTCTGGCCATTTCCAGCCACAAAAGCAAGGCACCTTACATGTGTCTCTGTGTGATGTACTTATGACTTTAGGACTTCTAACTTTTCCCTGACTGGCTGTTTCTGATTTTTCTTTTGTTTTAACCTTTTTTTTTTTTTTAGAGGGTCCAACACACAGAAAGTAATTTGCAGCTGTACCCAAAGTACCCAAGACTTTATAAGTTTCTGCAAATGTTCATCTTGCAATGCGTTCCTTGTGTATTTTTTTTCCCTAACAAAAAAGGTTTTTTTCATGTACTTAGTTTGCAAATGAAATGGCAAAGAAGGTCATAAAATCAATTAAGTGAATCAAAAGTTTTACTTGATGGAATGGTCACAGACTTGTTGTTTTTCTCAGTTGGTAGAACTTATGACTTCTTTCGTTGCATGGTGTTTAGGGTCATTAAGTACCCAGAGGGGTCAGGCTCAGGCTCAGCACTGTGCTGGCTCTGCTGTCCATCTGCAACTCTCTGGTGGGATTCTTGTGACGGAGACATAGTTTTGTAGTGTTAGGTAAATCCATTACTTGCTAACCCCAAGATTATCCAATGAACATGGCAAATGCTCCTGCGATAGGGTGAGGGTGGAGATGTCTGTCAGCTGTCTGTGGCCACCCCGTATAAATGAGTTTAAAATGGCTGAGGGACAATTGTGATGGAGGTACATGGAATCATGAATGCAGGAGGAGCAAAGGAACACAGTCAACAATCACCTTCTCCCATTATAAGCCCAAAAAAGTGCTGAATGAAGCTGTCACATGGCAGGTTCACAGCCCAAAGTTGCTGCCCCATGCAGTGCATATTTTCGTTGCCATTGGAAGCAGTGATTGCTAAATGTTTCCATGAGTTCGGGAGATTTTTATGGTTAATGGAAAAAAAACAGAAAGTGAGGATTATTGAACGTAACAGTACTCACAATACTTGTTGCCCATAATATCGCTAAACCGTAAACTGTTGCTCCATGGAGCTTCTGCTTTCCAAGTTGTCCATGCATTGGGCTCAGCACCCCGTGTTGGAAGGAGCTTGGAGCGTGGCTAACCTGAGGGCAAAATCAAGTCATGGAAGTGAATAGCCAAGACCACAGCTCGTCTAGACATTTATCTCTTAGGATCTGTTGGTAGAGATTATATACTGCTTGCTGAGATATCTCGGAGATACGTATTTGACTGTCGTCGTAGAAAAAAGATGAGAGACTCTAAATATTTTAGAAGTTAAAGAGTGTAAAAAAACTTTATCGTCTAATTCTTACAATTTTTTTATAAGATGTTGATACAGACTTATCATGATTGGTGAATAGGAACAACACCTCTCTAATCCCATTGGTTAAACTAGAGAAACAGCTAAAATGTTTTGAGAACTAGAAAAGCAAAACGCTATTTCGAGAAAGATTGTTTTGAGAAAGGATATTTGTTTGCTAGGATTTGTTTTGAGAAGAAGCTTTCTTAAGAATTTCTCCCTTGGGAGAAAGTTAGCAGACTAGCAGGCTAAAATCTCTCAGACTCAAGAAATATCAGGCCCACATTTGACAGTAATAAGTTTTACATATTAGAATTGCATGTGTTGTCATATTTCCAGTCAAGACTCTGCTGCTGCTTCTTGATTTTCAGTGTTTTGGTGATAAATAGTTTTGAATGTATCAATATCATTAATTTTGAAGACCCTGGATAATCTTCATTCAGTTTTCTGCTGAAGTTATTTTCTGGTTTTGATTTTTTTTTTTGGTTTTGGTTTTTATTTTGCTTGGCAAAACGCACTTTCTGAATGTTGGAATAATGTGATGATTAATTGTAATGCAGTGTAATAATTTCTTCAGGATTGGGGTCCTGTTAGAAAGTTCAGTATATCCTATTGAGAAATTGTTTTTTCCCTGTTTTTCTCCTGAAGGAAAAGGTGTTTAATTTAAACAATATTAATTATGTTAATTATTATATTAACAATAGTTTCTTCTAGGGAAGTTTCTGTTTCTTTCCTGTTTTTGAAATTATGCATAACTATCAGCAGTAAATGTCACAAATTATGCTTTGTAAGGCTTGAGAAAAATCTGTTATCAGACTACATATTATTTGGAATTAGAACTGTAATAAAAATTATAATAGAATCGTATGAGTACACAATGCATCTGTATGTTTTCTCAATTTTTTTTAGTATTAAATTGCTAAACATATTATATTTTTCAAGCAGCATATTTTTTTGTCCATTCAACTCTTTTATGTTAATTATTAGATACAATTGGCTGACAGATGTAAGTAATAATAATTGGCTCATAGATAACGATGAAATTCTACAAAGAAAATATCTGCATTATTTATTTAATAACAGTTACTTGCTAAATTAAATGTTTTCACCCATCTGTTAACAATTTGTGCCTTTAATGACTGAAAGATTTGCCTGAACTTATTGTTTGCTTCCTTGGATATGCAAACTTTTAAAAAAAGGAACTTATATTTTTAGCATTTAGCTCATTACTTTGAACTCGGCTACAATAGATACTGATTTTTAATTTTATGTCTCTGTGACATTAATGATAGTAGAACTCAAATGTGTCATCAGTACTGTATTAGAGAAGACTTAGCTTTTCATTTTTATCCATTTCGAAATAATAGAATAAAAACAATGGCTTCTCTTTCTGTTTACGCTGATATTTAGCCATTTTGAGAAGACAAGTACATTTTTTTGAAATCTTAATCCTTGATAATTTTCAACCTTCATATATGCATGTGCTTCCTAATTTGAACACCGTGAATTTTTTGTAGAAAATCGTGGTCAGCGTACATGAAAGATCTCAGACTAGTAGTGATGGATCATACTATTCTTCTAGGTTGCCAAAGAACTTTTACAGGTAGCAGAAAATATATGTGCCACAGCTGTGTAATGGCAGTCCTGGAGTGTGCTGTAGGTGATTGTTCCCTTTTGTTCCATGTTTGAGGAGCAGCTGTGCAGGTAGGCTGCTCTAATGCCTTCCACTGGTGTTGGGAGCTGGGCGATGGTTTGAGTGTGTGATGTGTCAGGCTTGGAGGCTGTGGTGAACACTATGGAGCAGCTTGTGTGGGGTAGGTTGGAAGGGATGTGACATTTCCTTCAGCTTCCTGGTGTTCTTGTTAGTGCAGGTACAGCTAAACGTTACAGTAAGTGCTAAAGGTGAGAGTAATAGTTCATCAATAGTTTATCAATCTAGATAACTTTTATCAAATTGCAATGAATGTTGTAGAGGGAACAAGAAAGGTTTTAAAACATTTTTGTTCGATGTCACTATCCAAATTGTACAAAATAGAAGGCATTAAAAGAATCATCAGAGGCAGCTGCTGTCAGTCTGTGTTGTGGTTAAATACTATTCCAGTTGAAAGGTCAAAAGACAGGCATCTATGCAGACTAACTTCAAATGCAGGTGTTCGGAATATGAACACTGTTAGGTTCAGTTTGGCTTTCAAACAACATTCTTTTCTTGCCTACTTTTTTTAGTACTGTTGCTGAGTTTTATTATTAGTAGAAGAATTGGCAAGAATTCTGGCAGACTGGGCAGATTTCTGCCATAGGCTGATCTCTAAATTTCAAGAAGACTTTGCTGTAGGAGATAAGATATATTTCAAGAGGTTTTAAAATTTTGCAGTTATGCTCAAGTTGTCTACAGAAACACTCTGTATAACACAAGGTTCACTTTGTTCTCCTACAAAGTATCTGAGGTACATAAAAGCTGTGTGATTTATAACCTATGCAACATCTGTTGACTCTAAAGATGATAAAAACAGGCAAATCTGCAGCCAGTTGCAGGAAGTTATTGATGATATGACAAGTGAGGGGTAGGAGGAATTGAATATGCATTTATTGAAGAGAAAAATTACATATATTCTAGAGTGCTGAGGTCGTTAACGTAGCTGTTACTAAAGAAAATGCAGTTCTGCTTTTGCAGAACTGTTTTCCTGAAAGTGTAAGTATGAAAGGGTGAATGGTGGGTGTTGAAAAGAAGCAGGAGAGACCCATAAGGAGAGAGGAATATGAAAGAAATATTTGCAGCTTATATATGTGTAGTAAAGAAAAAAAGTACTATTCCCCCTTATGCAGGGGCTGAGATAGCATAATTTTTTTTTTTATTAGTTTGATTATATAGCACTGTAGCACTACTGATTCTAAAGTATCTCCTGGCATTTACAAGTGTATGTTAAAAACTACCTGTGTTCACTCATGGGCAGTCTACATTTTTGGATGCACATATTAGTGCAAAAATAATGATATAAACTCAAAAAATGTAGGATATATCTCACCAAAAAGAAAAAATTAAATGCAAACTAACTAATTCAGGATGCTAATTGTCGACTTGTAGACCTGTAAGTCTGTAGCTGTCCATGTATACCTTTATCCAGGTGTAAAATATGCAAAAAATAGGTCAAAAACCATTGACATCATTAATTAAAACTCACAAATTAACCAAAATCTCCCCTGCGCTCCTTCGAAGGCAGTGATTCAGTGAAGAGTCAGGCATCTTTGCCTTCTCCGCAACTGGTGGGATGTTTGAAATAAGTTATTTTTGACTAAGGTTCTTGAGACACATCATCATTTTCCTTCATTTTCTTTTATTATTGCATGGTCTATTGCAACATGGGATGGTACTGATGGAAACTGAATCATCACACGTTTACATAAGGCTCTATATTGAGGAATTCTACTTAGCTATTGAATGGTAACGTATTAATAATATGTAAAAGCTGCCAAAAAGACTGGTGTTTTCAGGCCAACATGCAAATTTAGGTTATATTTTGCATCTCTCTGCTCTTAACTATTTTGCTGGCTTTCATGGCTTTAGTTGCAACGCTGACTTAGGCAAACAAAAGACAGCCAAAGTCACATACCTTCCTTTAGGTGAGTCTTTATCTCAGTTTCCTAGTTTAGGAAAGAGATGGTTTACTTCACCCACTCCATTTGGAAGGGCATAATTCTTTTACATAGATTTATGGTGCAGTTGCAATGCATTTTTAATGCAATTATCTCTGATAAATATGAGAGCACGTTCTTTTCATCCTGCTTCATTTTATATACTGACATGATGCTCCATTTCAAGGACTGCTTATTGTTCACCTGTTGAAATTTCAAGAAACATTTTCGAGGCAGTAAAAATCCTGATTACTATCTGCATGTAATTTATTTAAAACAAGCTTTATATGAGCAGAAATGAGCATTACCAGCAGCCTTGGTAATGACCAAGCAGTGCAAAGCTATGGGCTTAGGTAGGGGTGGGGAGGAACTTGTCAAGGTGGAAAGCATATGATGGCTCTAAATTACTCTTACAGATTAATAATATCAAACTGTATGAACTTATTTTTATTGGAATCCTTTCACTACGTTCTTTCATAATTTTTTTGTCTATTATTTTTTGTCATTCTGTTATTGTCGACTCTTTCAAAGCTGAAGTTCATTTCTTCTGTAATGCCCTACTTGGGCTACATCTCTGTCCTGTTTCATATTATACCTTTCTGTCCCCCTTTCTGTTTTTGTCTCTTTCACACATGCTGTACATTTGCTTTGCATCTGTGATGCTATGCAGTCTGTTCAAAACCGAAATAGGACAACTAGATTTTTACTGGCAACATATTTTATTTTTACTTTGCTCCAAAAAAAGCCCAAGAAGAGTATTTACTTGAGGTATTATTGCATTGTTGCCAATAAATTTAATTTTTAAAGTCCATGTACATCTGAAGAGCAGTTCCTTATCTGTGCAGTATCGTAATTAAACTTGGATGATTTTATTGTGGCAAAGTGGTTTTTTTCCTGTTGATTTTTAATGAACAGTCTTAATTGTCAGAATAAAATGTAGACTTTGTAAGTTATATAGGTACCGGGGTTTTTTCCATGATATAACTTTTGTTTCATGTTACAGACCTGGATTGTTTGTAATTTATGGTCATTGGTGTAAGAAATTTTCTTTTAAATATTTTCTGATTTCTAGGCCATAGCTCAGATAGAATACTTGGGGTGAAATTAGTTTAAGCTCCACCCAGGTACTATTGATGAATGGCATGAATGTTACAGTTCTTTGTGAGTATTTTATCACAGAGAATTCAGAAAAAAATGCACTTGCTAAAATTGTTCTGGGAGCTTTTGAGGGAGTTTTCTCAAATCAGCCTGTTTTGAGGGAAGGCTTAAGAAGCTTACAGTGATTTTTAGAGTTCTAGAGCCTAATGTTTTGCGATTTATCCATTTTAATAAAATATAATGCGTGCATTCCTGCAGGTTAATAGCCTCCATGGGTAAGGTGTATAGATCCATAAGTACAGTATTCTGCCCCCATGTCTATCTAGAATTTCTCATGCTATAGACTGTATCTCTTGCCTCTTGTGCACCTCTGAGAAGATCTATCTGTCAGGTAGCAGAAGATGCAGTTAGATCTATCTCTTAATAACCATTTCTTTTCAAGGTTAACAGACAGTTCTCTCAGCTCTCCTCACACTCACATCCTTCAGTCCCCTGTCATGATGGTTCCCTGTTGGACTCATTTGTCAAGGTTTCACTGGGAGGTGCGGAGTACAGTGGCCTTACACATGCCAGATAATAAGAATAGTGACTTCCCTCAACCTGCTGGGTACACCAGTCTGGTACACAGCTGGCTGCCTCTGCCACAAGGATGTACTGCTGGCTTAAGTCAGATTTTGTGTCCACTGGGTCTGTTTCTGAAAGCTTCTTTCCAGCCAGCGAGCACCCAACCTGCTTGTGTGGATAGGGCTGTGCCGTCCCAGGTGAACAGGCCTTAACTCACTTTTGTTGAACTTCATAATGTTTTTTTCTGTCCTTATCTCAAGGTTGCTAAGGTTCTTCAGAATGGCAGCCTTGCTCTGCAGGGTGCTGAGTACTTCCTCAAACTGCTGGCAGCCGTAAGCTCACAGAGGGTTAATTCTGTCCTGTCACCCAGGTTACTGAACACGGCGAGCGTGGGGCAGCCACCAGCCGCGTGTGGGGTTGCTGCCTGCTCCCCTCAGAGCCCGGCAGTCCAGGCAGCGGAGGGCACACTAGAAAGCAGCAGGTTTAGTAGGTCGTGGGGAAGTAAGGTTGTGAGTCTGTGTTCAGGGGTGAGGGGGAGGGATGGGGGAGATCTAATGGTGCGTAGGAGGGGGAACCTTAAAGGAGTTCAACAACTCTTGCTTCAGGCCTAAGTGAGTGTGGGAGTCGTGTGGTATAACTTGTGATTAGACCTAAGTAGTGTTTGTCTTGGTGTGTTAAGCTATTTTCTGAATCATGGCATTTTCACAGGAATGTCTCCAAAATTTGGTGCTCATTGTTAAGTCAGCGATGATGGTAAAAATAGATATCAAACTCATTTCCATCAGTTCCAGATCCTGCGTGGCATCTGATTTTCAGCCCAGAGAGCAGTAGGAATTAACTCTTCCATCAAGACGACTTAAATGCAGCTTTAATTTAATTTAAAAATAGCTAGTCAGTCTTTCTCACTGCTCCCCCATAATTGTTCTCAATTCAGGGTGTTTTTTTTTTATATTTTTGCATGCAGTCTGGAGAGAAGCAGCAGGCTTCCTCTGTAGATAGGATTGGACATAGATGATTATTAAAGCACTACTAAATATTTTAACATAAACCATATTCTATTAAAAAAACCAGGAACAATCTTTTGGAGGAAACAAAGCTGATCCCAAGTGCAGGTTGACAACCCATTCTTTCTTATTCCAACCTTTACAGTTAAAACTTACCCCTTTGTTTTAACATGCCAGAAAATGTTCAATTTTTCCATACCTACATGATCTCTGAATTAGAATGTTGAATTTCTAATTTTCTTCTGAAGTAAAGCTTTGATCAGTTAAGATGATGCTCCATCATTGGAAGTGTTCAAGGTCAGGCTGAACAGGGCTTTGAGCAACATGATATCATGCAGTGTGCCCCTGGCCATGCAGAGGGGTTGGACTACGTTTTCTTTAAGGGCCCCTTCTGACCAAACCATTCTGTAATAGTATAACGTACATGATGGGTCTGTTTTACAGTACAAGATAATTGTCTGTGTTTAAATGAGCAGTTAAAGCTTTGCTTTCTTTGACTTGTATTCTTTCCACCACTTTGGTTTTGGTACTGTTGACCTGATTCCTTTAAATTGAAACCCGTGTTGGATTGAAATGAAGGGCTGAGAAGTGCTTTGCTGTTTTTATTTTTCATGTTCCTCTTCACTAGGGACATCTATCAGAAAATATACCTGGTTGTCCAATATTTCCTTTTCTGGACTTAAACAGAAAGAGTGTGTTAATGTGCTGTCTGAGAAAACAAACAAGTACAGAGCCAAGGGGCCCCACTCAGTTTCTGTCTCCAGCAGGACAGTTTTCACTCACTTAATGTTGCTCAAACAGCTAAAAACTGAAATCTTATGTATTATGCATGCAAGTAGTTAATTTTTAACATAGTAGAAATTGCTTAAATAAGGACTAGATTTCATAGGAACTTAATGGCACTCTAGTGACACAGACATTTTATTCTCTGTTGTTTCACTGAAGAAATGTTTGCAGGAATTTTGCCATATAGAAAGAAGAAAGAAAGATACCAAGAGTTTTTTAACTACTGACATTTTAGTAAAATAATTTTTTCTTCCTCTTTAATAATGAATTGACAATACCTGCAGAAAAATTTCAAAATTAGTGACTTAACATTCAAAATTAATAATTTTTTAAAGTGTATTCAAAATATATGACATTGTGTATGGCACTTAGTATAGAGCAACTGCATTCTTATTTTGAACCCTTTACAAGGCATTGTAATCTATGCCGTTTTGATAGGAATGAACATCTTTTTCTGAAGACCTCAAGTTACATAAGGTAGCTCTAAGATATTGTTTATTAGTAGCAGTAGTGGAATCCCTTGATTTAAAGGCTTATTATGAGGCTTGCTTCAGCAATACTTTGGTGCCTGGTGCAGAGTGTGGGGCAGTAATTTCTGCTTAGTGGAGAATCAGTCTGGTTAAAACAGAACGTAAGCAAAAGTTCTTTTTGGAGGCATCACCTTCCAGTTTGAACACTTAAAAATTTGCCTGCTCTTGCTGTTCCCCACTTGCTCTATATGCATCAATTGCATGGCAAATTTAAGTGTCTCCAAGCAGCAGACCGCTGTTCTTACAGGTAGGGTATTTGCTTATTCCACCAAGGGACTAGGGATATAGTGTAAAACCCTAGGTTGCTTTGGTCTTCTGCTGGGGTATTGGGATCTCAGGCTCTCTTCCCAGGGCTTTGGTTTTAAATTAGCTGCATTGACAAAAACAAACGAGTTGATATATTCGGGCCCAGCAGCATCCTGGGCTGTTGGTTCAGATACAGGTGAAGCAAACAGGATGTCCCTCCTGTTCAGTAGCTACTGCTGTAATTAACATTTCCATTAAGACCATGGAAGATAACAGAAACAGATATTGCCAATAGCAGTTTAGGTTCCGTTTCATGAACATCTTCTACCAATGCACACATGAGTGTTTGATAATAGTTCTTGATAAATTGTGTAGCCTCTCATCTTCTGCATGTTTAAATCCCAGCAGAAAACTTGGGTATCGTTTAGACCTGTTGACTTTTTGGAATTTAAATTAGTAGTTTCTTTAAAAATTGTAATTTTTCTTCACTATGGAAAAATAGCAGTATCTTCTTAGGGTACAGATATCACCAACATTATCTGCAACTAAGACTGCAGAACCAAGTAAAACAAATGACCAGTGCAAGTGAAATAAGCCTCAAACCTTCCTCAAACAGGGAAGCAAAGATCTGTGATTTTATCATTCTATGATTTTATTTAAAATTTCAGGAACAGGTTACTTTCTATTGATACCCTCTCTCCCCCCTTCCAAATCCCCCATGGAACACCTCTTAATTTGTCATTGGATTCTTGCATTTGGGGGGAGTTATGTGTCTGCAGATCTTAGGTGTTCGCTTCTGGGGAATCCACTTCAGATGTTCTAATTTCCTTTTTTTCCCGCTTTATTAGTGTCACTGAGGTTGGTTCTCAGAGCACAGAAGAGTTTCTCTTTTGACTCAAGTAGCCTCTTGAGTCATGCATCTTAATCACATTGGTTTATTACTGTCTTCTGTTTTCCTCTTTGTTAGTGCACCTCATTGTTCTCAGTAGTCTTCTGTTGATTCTATAATTTCTAGCAAAAGCTCAGAATCAATTCAGTCTACATAAAGAATGTAATACAGTTTTTGTAGAGCTCATAAGGGTGCTAGCTTCATAGTTATCTCTGTTCCAAAGCATATTTTAATGCTTACAGAAAGTTTCAACTTCTAATCTTGATTCTATATTATCACAAAGAATATTTGAGGTTAAAAAATGAGATCACATAATAGAAAGAATCTGTGTTGGTGAGTCATTTAGATTAAGGAAAGCTAACCATGTCACTCAAAGGACTGTTTTTCTGCCTAATGTACTATCTGCATAGTGGATTTGACTGTCTATGAAAGTCCTCTTACATAACTATCAGGGAAATATTGCTTTAAAAAATGCATTTCCAAGCAGCACTTCAACCAGTAGATTAGAAAAGTTGTTCAGGTTTATTAAATCAAGAAAATTTAGAATTGTAGCGACAAAAATATTTGTTTTATTAAAAAATACAAAGTTCTAACCCTTTGCTAGGCTGAAGTAGATTATATATGCCACTTATTCCTAGGTCTTAGCGTATTCTGCCTTGACATATGATATTTTTGTCCAAGAAAATGATTCAGCAGGCAGTCTGTATTTAAAGTTCTTAGGAAGTAATTTCCAGCTGTGCTTTCCAAGCTTAATAGGGTGTGATAGAAGGGAAGCAATACCAACAGCCTATGAGAGAGTTGAGGATTTGTCTTTATGTTCACAAACCTATATAAAGAGGTAGAATTATCAGAGGGATGAGAGGTACAGGAATGGTTATGGGACTGTATCTCTGTCCTCTAATTTGCTCCCTGGCTGTGCTGAGAAGTGGCTGGAGCACCCTGTGGTGCTGCTGAGAGGGCGATGCCTTCGTGGCTGCTCCAGCCCTGGCATGTGGTGGTACAAGATACTTAGATTCTAATTTGTTAAAAGCACAAATCTTCCCAAAGATAAAAAAATGTTATATATATGCTTTTAAAATCTCGTAAGGGAGAGATGTCAGTTATATACTCACTAGATCTTTTAGAGTTAATACAGTAATAGTTTTACTCCAGAGCTTTAAGGTTAAAGCAGATGGAAAGCTGACATGCTTTAAACTGGACACTGGTCCCCAGAGTCTGTGCTAGCTGAGGGGTGAGCCACTGGTTTTGGTTAATTCCTGACAGGAAGACACAAGTGCTTTACAGCCCTTGTCCCACTCATCTCTGATCATGACCACAGTGTTATTGACTGACTGTGCATGGCAAGAAAGAAAAATGATCACATGAGTAAGTGCCTGAAGCAAAATCCTACGTTTGCTGAGTTAATAACCAACAGCATTTTTGTTGTGTTTCACTTGACAGGGTTTCTTTACTAACTAAAATTGACTGGCTGGAATGTGTGAGTTCCTCTGCAATATTTTAAATAAATCAGATCTTAAATGCACAGGTATTTTGGGGATGATCTGGCTACTCTTATGTCAACTGTCCTTCTGCTTGGTTTCATTGTCCAGGATAGCAACATCACTTTTGAGAGTACACAAGTGTAGAGAATTTTAATATTATGTTGTCTGCGTAGATGACAAAAACTATCAAAAGGCACATACCCTGCCTGTGTTAGGGCTTCTGCTCTCACATAAGAGTGGCAGGAAAACACTTGCAGGTATTTCTGACATAGACCTGCTGTCCTTAAGAAAACTGCTTTTCTTTTGAAAACGGTGTAATTGCTAGAGTATCCTTCCTGTTAGAATAGCAACCTGGAGCATCTATAGTAGTACACCTAGCCACTGAACCTACAGAAAGGCCCACTGTTTTGAAGACCTGCTGAAATGCATTGTCCAAAGACATTTTGTTAGGATTGCAGAAAATCTGGAGCAAAGCTGCAGGTTTTAACAGATTGGCAGGAGGTGGCTTCCAGTCGGAGACACAGATGGAGGTATTTGGAGAAGTCAAAGCAGCATAGTCTTTCTGTTCTTTTCTTAAAACCATCAGAAGGATTAGATTTTTAGCACTTGAAGTGACTTTAGATTTTGAGATAAAACACAGCAGGAAGAAACGGTATCTTTTTAAGTCATCTTCCTCAGATTTTCTGTGGATTTGTGAGATCATAACCATATTTTAATTTTGTTTAGGCAGCCTGGGCTTCCAGATTATGACTTTATGTCTTAAGTGAGCTACACAGCAGTTCTTGTATTTGTGGTGTATGTAAATATTTGGTAATATTTGCACCTTTTTTAATCTCGTGTTGCCAAGAAACTTCTTCAGAGTTTACTATGGCAGTACAGTGAATCTACGATAGTGCTTTGCCCTTTTTTGCTATGCACCTAAAAGAAAGGGGTCAGGAAATTAGTCTTCACATTCAAGACACTTGCTTATTGAAACCGGTGGGAGTTCAGTGTTAGTTTTAATGGGTTCATATGCCAGACCACCTGTAGAGATGCAGCTCAGTCACAGCAAAAAGTTGCAGGGAAGTAAGGGGTAAGTGTGGCTGCTGTGGCCCATGGCAAAAACAGCTCTGTAAACACATCAGCACACAGGGCTTCATGAATTGCCTGTGCTGTCCTGCTGCTCAGCTGACCTTTGATCCCTCTGATCCATTTTTAAACAAATGAATGCAGAGAAAAGCATTTGCAGGCCTATTCTTAGTAGACTAAAACCTATTTGACATACTGTGCTGTTAAGAGAGATGATTTCCTTTATGCCTTTACTAAGCTTTACGCAGTATTTCAGTAAGCTTTTTCTTTCAATTTCTTATATGGTATTTTTCATGCGCAGATACAGGGATGTTCTCTACATAGCTGTGAAATTATTCACTTGGAATTTTGTGTTCAGTTGTGAACATGTGATTGCTAAAATTAATCTGAGAATTAGTTTATTGTGAATAGACAAAAATAAATGGCTACTAAAGTGAAAGATTATTTGGCAAAGATTTAAAAGTTCAGTTGGCTTAGTTAAAATGTTTAAGTCTGTGCCTTAATAAACTTATTGTGAGGACTAAAAGGAAGATAACTTTATTAGGAAGTCATAGAGGATTGGTTATAAATGGAAATAGTGGAACATCATCTTATGAAGGAAGAATCTGATACTGGGTGAAATGCCTTGGCCATTATTTTGTTAGTTTTATTTGATCTTTCCAAAAAAGCAGTGGAAAACCTGCTTCATTAAGCAAAGTGTTGAAAACTGTGTAAATGAGTGTAGTCCTGCATTATCTTGGTAATAAGCAGTAGAGTAAAGGTCTGGGCTACCTGGTCATGGAGAATTGGATTAATTTAAATCCAAAAAGATAAAAAGGGAGAAAAAAAATCATTGAGAAAAGTTGAATTTGAATAGATTTGTTTTGCTGCAGTCGCCAGTCCAGCCCAGTAATCTGTATGTACCCAGCTGATGGTGATTTCCACGATGGTAATAATTTTTGTGATGATTCTGTGATTAAAAAGAAAAAGAAATCCTCCTCTCCTCTCCTCTCCTCTCCTCTCCTCTCCTCTCCTCTCCTCTCCTCTCCTCTCCTCTCCTCTCCTCTCCTCTCCTCTCCTCTCCTCTCCTCTCCTCTCCTCTCCTCTCCTCTCCTCTCCTCTCCTCTCCTCTCCTCTCCTCTCCTCTCCTCTCCTCTCCTCTCCTCTCCTCTCCTCTCCTCTCCTCTCCTCTCCTCTCCTCTCCTCTCCTCTCCTCTCCTCTCCTCCCCTCCCCTCCCCACGCATCTTTAATTTCTAGTCTTAGAAGAAATTACGCTTATTTGAACATCTAGGTAGACAAGTTTAATGATCTTTTTAATTCTGCGGGACAAGGATATGACTTCTTGCCCCTTTTTGGCCTATGATTTTGATTCTGCAGTTCCTAGAACTCATGTTTTGCACCTCTTCAGCAGTCTCTGGGTCTAGAGAAGTGTCTTGAAGTAAATTCAGTGTATTCAATATCCAGGTTTTCTTAAGTAATAATCCTCTGATTTTCAGTTTTTCTGGTATAAGACTTTACTTTGATGTACTGTATTGTCAAGTGTGTTATACAAAAACGTCCCTTTGAACCGACTGTAACTTTGAAATGTTTTAAAGTGCTTAAAATGTTCCATTATCCTGTGTCATGCTTATCAATGTTTTGTTGCTTTTATAGATTATCTTTCTCAAGGGATAGATCTGTCTGGAATAGAAGTAATTGAAAATGACCTGCTTTTTATTGCAAGAGCTCGTCTTGAGGTGGAAAACCAGGCTAAAAGGTTGCTTGAGCAAGGTGTGGAGACTCAGGTAAAATATACTTTTTTCTCTACTTCCTTTTAAAAATAAAGTGTAAAGGAACTTGAGCTTGATTTGCTTTGTGTAGCACTATCCAGTGTAAATTAAACAAGAAAAAAGTCTTATGTAATGGTTGAGATAAAGAGATATTATGAAAAATGCGGTTTCTTAAAACTGTAAGATTTCTGCATTTTAGCTATGTGGAAATATATTGAAAAGATTTGAAAGATTTGCATTAAAACTTTAAAGACAAGTTTAAACTTTGAGGTAAATATTAACTGTAGGGAAATAAAAGTGAATCTAAATAATTACGTTCATATTAAATGTAATTACTGACATCGTAATAACCCGGCTACATCTATTAACTGTTTGCAGTATCTTTAATGCTATTTTCTTGCCTTTGTATAATTTAATGTTCTTTTGTCTATACTTTTTAATATTCTTCAAAAACCAAAGTATTTAAAATCCTCATTGCCAGAGTAAGAGGAGAAATCTGGTACAAGTTTCTATCAAATCTGGATTTAAATTAGAGAACAAAGAGGCTTAGAACAAGACATTTTTTGCTGTTTCTTACCAAGTGTTAAACTTCTCTGTAAGTCAATATAGCATTTATTTATACTGTTGAAGATTGACGTGGAAATGGGCCTTACACAGAATAGAGAACCTATTGAATAAATTGGCTTGGTTAAACAATTGAGGATTAAAATTATTGGTATGTCTCAAACTTTTACTTAGATCTGTCATTTCAACTAATTTTCTGCAATAAGAAGTCATGGTTGTGGTAAATACCTTTGACTGTTTGCTGATAACAAAGTGGTAGGAAAAAACCACCCCATTTTTTCACTTGATTACTATTCCAGTGTTGAAACTTCTGGCTATTTGAGCATGTTGCCAAGCTGTGATTGCACTTTTTGCAAGCTATGAAGCATATACGTTATTAAATAAAGATTGACGGAAGATAGGGCTTAAGAAAAAGCAAGTGGACATTTATTTTATATGTGGCAAAAGTCTTCATCAGTGTGGACTCCTTCTAGTTTTTCATGTCAGATTTGACCTTCTCTGATAATTTTCTCTTCATATTAAGTACTAAAATGGAACTGACAAAGAAACCCTGGGGAAATCAATCCCACTCCACCTGAAAAATAGACAGATTTATTAGGTGTTCCAGGCTGTCTCCAGGTAATCAAGAGATTATTAAAGTATATGCCTGTTGTGCTTTAGCCAGGGGCCTGTTTCCAACAAATGTAAGTGTGTTTGGAAGAAAATTATTAGTGCTTAGTCATATCAGAAATGGGGATGTTTTCATGAGGAGGTGTTGGGTTATGCATCACAGGTTTGTTCTTGGATATGATTTGTGAATTTAATGTTGAGAACAGTAGTTTGCTTTAGAAAATACATGTGCAGGCATTGCCCAAGAAATCTAGAATTTGAAATATAACGAGTGAATAGCATGTCTTTGATTCCTGTTACTGTGTTTTATTGAAAAGCTGATTTACATCTATACCTTCCAACCCCTGAGATTTCCTTAGAGAGGACATAGGACCTTCATCTTTTCTCCTGCATTAGGTACTACAGAATTCCTCAGATGAACTGTCTTCCTGCCAGTATGTATTCTGGTAGCTGTCTGTACCTTTGAGAATAGTGCATCTGTATTTATCCAGATGGTTCTTCAGTTATTTGATATTCATATTTGCAAATGCAGTTTTAGTTTCCATCCTTGTTTTCATCTGCTGTGTAAATAATACATGAGATCAGTTGCCTATGTAAGAGCGAGCTGTATTTCTATATTTCATGTAGCACTTTCCAGCAACGCCTTAAGAGAAAAATTACCCTTATGTCTCCATTTCAGAGTATTTCAGTGTCCACTTAGAAAAGAAGCAGGAAGCAGAAATACATTTTAAAAAGACTGGAAGTATTTATTTTTAAACAAAAGTCATTAGAATTTGGTGAATGTCTTCTCTAGAATGGTCTTAGTTTGGAAAGACAGGTGTCTGCCAGGGAAAGCTGGAACTTCTCTTGGAATGGAGAATGTAAACCCCCTCCCTCCAAATTATTATCATTTTGAAATTAAGGGGCTTTCAGGCAAAGATATGGGAATAGGAATAACAGTTCTTTACTAGGAATAATAAAAATAAAAATGTAATAGTACAAAAAGCAAGCAAACAAACAAAAAAAAAAATAAAAAGAGAAACACTGACAGAGTCAGAATATGACCTGACACCCTGATTGGTCAAGGTGTTGGAAGCAGTCCAGTTAGGTCCTCCTGGAGTGAGAGATGTGACTCCATTGGAGTAGAGATGATCCTGTAGAGGGGTCCAGTGGTGAGATGGGTCTGGTCTTCCCCTGGGAATCCAGTGGAAAAACCAGCTGTCCTGGTGTTCTGATTTCCAGGTTTTATCCAGGTAGGAATGCCTGGCTCCTCCCACTGGGTGGAACATCTCACAACGGGGTGATGTAATTTTATCAGTCATGCAGTGAGCCTTAATGGCCCATTCAGGGATGATATCCTCCTGGAGTGAGGATGGACCATGGAAGAGATAAAGAAACACTGCCCCACCTGGTTTTAACAGCTGGGCCATTAACAGAAGGCACCCACCCCCGCCCCCCCGGAGTCACTAGGAATTGGTCATATTCTGACTCTGTCAGTGTTTCTCTTTCTTACGACTGCATGTTTAGTTTAATTTTTATTTTTTCAGTTTAGGCTGCAAGAAAGGATAAGNTAAGAGAAGAATTCAGCTTTTTTTTTCAGAGATGTTGCTAGAAGTTAGTCTGACAAAAAGAACAGAGCTAAAAAGTCTAAACTGCTCCTTTTGTCATTTTTATAAATCCCCTTTGTTTTGGATAGAGACTATTTTTGTTATTTTATTGTTTATTCCATGATGTATAAGTCATATGCTAATGACCTGTGCACAGATTCCCCCAAATAATGTCCAGCAGTAACACATGAAAGCAGATACTTATACCTAAGTAATGCATTATCTTTTTCTGTTCAGTGTAATTCATGTTTTTATGGCATGTCCACCACTGTGGTGTTTGTGTATTTCTCAGAAAAAATGAAATCTCTTCCCTCTTTGGAAATGTGGCATTAGCCATTGACTGCTTTAGAAGTGAAGCCTTCCGCTCCTGTTCCTGGTGGAATCTTAAAGCTGCCATCTGGGTATAAACTAAAAGTGTCTGTCAGTGTGTCTAGACTTTACAGGCTCTCATAGAGCTGCAAACCAGACTTGCCTTCCTAATCCTTTTAGAAAGAATAAGCTCTCTTTGCTATTGTTGACAAAAGTAATACAAATAATAGCAAACCTGACCACACGGGTGCCAGTGGCTACAGGCAGGTTTTTATTTTCTGTGTGCTTTGTTAGGCACTCCTGGTGTACACAGCACAGATAGATGGTCTTTCGTGACCCACAGAACAATTTAAAGAAAATGGATTCGAACCCCATCTTTATTTCTAGTCCTAAACTCCTTGCTAGCTTTCCTTCATACTGCAAGCAGGCTAATGGCAGACGGCATAGGAAGCAGGAAAGGCTGTTTTAGTAGAGCATCAAGAACTTGATTAAAAGCCACCCTTCTAACAGAAGGGCCAGCAATATTTTCTGCTTCGAAATTTTAAAAAAGAGATATATATGCATCTTGCAACCACCTGAAACATCCCCATAATTTCTTTTGCTCCCATGATGAACCCTAAGCTGAAGAATCTAGATCTGCTCTTGGTACTGGTACTACTTCACCAGTGTTTTCAACGGCAATATTGTGTAAAGCTGATCTGAACAATAAGAAATTACTGGGGAAAAGAGAAATTTGTTTACCATAGTTCAGTTCCAGGTGGAACAGTTTTTCCAGACACAGTTTTGTGTCTGCTATACTTAAAAATGAGAAGACTTTCTCTGCGACTTAGCTCATGCTTCAAACCCTTCCTGCTGTATGTTGCCATGCCTGGTGTGGGACTTCAGCCAGGGATAACCAAACTTCGCTCCAGCTGGTAATGACAACATTGGTAGCTTTAGGAGCCAGGCTGTCTGTGTGCAGAAAAGAGCTGCATTTCCATCTCCTCCATCGTCTTAAAAGGTAACCTTAGTTCTGAGCTAGGTTCAGTGCTTTAAACAGCAGCTGTTGGTCTCTGTATAAGAGGGATGGATTTTTGCATGTGTGAAATATGTTAGGAACCTAAGTTCTTTCTTGTGACTTTACTGATACAAATTGGATAATAATTAGGATATAGGTTGTGAGATATCAGTGGTATCATTAAAGATGGATTAAAATATCAACATCTACTTAGGTCTGTCAGGATGTGGTGTAGAAATGAGAGCAGAATTCAGATTTCCCTGGGTTTGCACTTTAAGTAATTTGTCCTTCTGTGTGTTACAGAAACATTCTGTATATTTGCCAAGAGAATAAAAATTTTCCTTCATTGTCTCCTGGAGGAATCTGTAAATGTCTGACTAGGGGTTTTGTTGTTGCTGTTGTTTTGGTTTTTTTTGTTTGTTTGGTTTTTGGTTTGTTGTGGTTTTGGGGGTTTGTTTGTTTTTGTTTGTTGGGGGTGTGTGTTTTTTTTCTTTTAGGTTTTAGAGAAATCATGTGATGTTTTACTGTCCGGTTTCCCTTATATAAGGTGTGGACAAATCTACTTACCTGCCAAGCATGGATCTGGAGAGAATCAAATTCACTGATAATTCATTGAAATTGTTCTGGTCATCGTGTAATGAAGTGTCCTAATCACGTTAGAGAAAGAAAAACATAGATGTAAGCCTAATAAGTATTCTTTGCTAAATTGAGTGTACTGGTGTTTTTAAAATACATAGATTTATTTTTTTCCAAAATGAAGAGTTTTGCTAATTATAAACTTGCTGAATAAAGAAGAGGGGAAAATAACATAGAGAAATAAATCCTAAACTCTACTTCTGACACTTGTTCCAGTGCTGGATTTGTATACACAGGATAAATAGGTAAACAGTATGATCTGAACACAAATTTCTTACTTATTCACAGTGTAACATCTTTGTACTGTTGTTACTTTGGGCATATTTGGGGGCATTTTTGAGTTTTCATATAGTAATTCATTGAGAATAATTTGTTTTGTGAATCATTCTGTTTTGCATTCTTTTTCATACTGAACATTTCCTCTCAGTTGCTGTCTCTGGAACAAGTACAGTTTTTTTTTTTAAATTAAAAAATTACTAACTAGATGTATACGTGTAAGTGTTCTTAACTAATGCTATTTAGTGCCTGAGAAGAGTGATGGGAGGATAAAGTGTCTGTGTAATTAACCAGTTGTCCAGAGGTGATTATCTAGGAGTTGCTCAATTTGTCTCAATTCAGGGTTCTCTAAGCTAGGTGCTTGTGTAGTACATGTTGCAGTGTTATGGCAAAATTGGTGAAATTAATCTGAGATCTCTCATAGACCAGCATTTAATCTCTTGTCAACAATCTCTAAGGTCTTGTTTCTTATCCCCCAAGGCATTGGAGGGGAGAGTACATACATAATTGACCAGTTGTCCAGACATAATCATCAAGAAGTTGCATAATTTATTTCATTTCGGGGCCCTCTGAGCTGAGTGCTTATCACAGCTTGCAGGGTTATGGCAAGATTGGTGAAATTATTCTTAAATCAATCATAGGTCAGTGTTCAGTCTAATGTCAAGGGTCTTAAGCAATACATGCACTTACTATCCTGTGGCAGCATTTTCCAGTCATGGAAATGCACTTCAAGGTCTTTGAGATACTCAGATATTAAGAATGTTTGGCATTGGGCTCAATTTTTCAGTTTTTTGATGAAACTTGGGAAAATATAATAGTGTTACATTTTCTAATTGCTTCTAATTATTACTGCCAAAAATGTGGGGCATGACTGGGCAGGGTCCTGTGATCTTGAGTTTCTCAGTTTCTTTCAATCTTGCCTACTTTAGTAAGACTGTGTGTTGCACTGAAACATCCTTTTTTCTAGATTAGTTCATGATATTTAAACACTTTGATTTAAATCAAAGTATGCCTGCTGTTTATTGCTGTTTTAGTGGCATCTTCAGATGAATGCTTCATTGTGAAATGGACTGTGCAAGTGCATGAATATGCTTTTCTAAAGTTGTCAGCTCTGTGGAGATGTACTTGACTGTAGAACAAAGTCTGATGTTGTAGTGGGATGTCATTTTGTGTGCCCTGTGGTTGTGTAGGGGCCTCTTTAATGTTCAACTTCAGTTCATTTAGCTTAGAATCTGTTACATTACCCACACTGATGGACTGTGCTAGTCAAAAGCACAATTTTAGTTTCCAGATGTTTTTGCCTACCCATTGCTGCTTTTATATATTAGCTATCATATTTTGTCATACCTTTTAAATAATACAAGCCCTCATGCACTTCAGCATGTCAGGGGGATTGATTGCTGTTATGCAGATGTGCATAACTGCATAGGTGTGCATAATTACAAAATGATCATTAGAATAGCAAATAAAGTAGAGAAAAAAAAGAGAAAAGAATCCCTCCAATCTGGCTCATAGCCATTCATCTTTTTATCCATATACTGTTTGTTACCCTCATAAAAAGCCTGGAATAACTAGAGTTGAAATGCTACTAGAGTATGCTTTTTTAAAGTAAAAACCGTAATCATTGCTTTTTCCTTTTTTTTTTTTTCTTTTTATTCTGACATTTATTTCTGTCTTGAAAGCTAGTAGTTGCAATTTAACCTCGTTACTGTCAAAAATTTAACCAATATAGTACACTTCAGGCAGTAGTTGGTATATTTCTTTATTATACCACAATCTTGATTCCCTGCAGGAGATTATGGAAACTAGGCTGAGACAGTTATTTTTTAATAAAGTGATTGACTACAGTATGATATAGAAGTAGAAGAAATTTCTGATTACTCAGTTTGAATTCAATTATTTGAATCAAGAGTAAGAAAACTGAAGTCTTATCTGTAAAGAGGAAAATTTGAACCTACATGCTACTTTTGGCATAAGATGAAGGTGGTAGCTGTAACTGACATTAAATCATCTAGTTTTGTTTAGTGAAAATGGAGTATGAAATCAAAAGCCTTTTATTTAAATTAATGTTAACCACCCATTTTACTGCTTCTTCTAATTCTAATGTAGACAGATAAAAATTATTCCAACATGTTATAGCTGTCATACTGGCTTTTGTTATGAAAGATCACAATGGCATTTGAGGCTGTTTAATTAAAACCCTACTAACTTATACTGTTTCTATCCTTTCTTTTAGAGTAGCTCTGTATACATATGGAGAATTTGCACTTAATGTGTTTAAATGTCTTCACAAGTTTTACTCTATCCTAACCTTTAAGTTTCTTTGTCGTAGAAATATACTCATGTTGCATTATTCAATTTTATTTTTCATCTTCAGTCTTATGGTTATGGTTGTCATGATCTTGTTAACTTGCTAAATCAGATTCCTTCATCTGGCCATCTGGTGCATGGCACTACTGAAGGAGTTTTCTATAAATCCTAAATTTTTTTTTCATTGAACTATGCTATTAAGATGTGATGCAGCAATGTACAGCTCATCTAACAGCCAAAATATATCTTCCAAGTATATATTAGTTATATCCTACATCTGAACCGTAAACTTCATGGGGATTAACCGAACCTTATAAATTTTTTCCCTTTACTATTCTGGTCTAAAAGGAGTTTATTTTATCTTAAAGTATGATCTAATGGAACTGAAGTGTTAACCACGCCTCAGTAATTCAAAATCAGCAAGCTAAACACTAAGAGTGAATTTATACCTCTGAACTATGGATTAAAAATAAACCACAGATTTCTCGGCAACATAATCGGCTGATACTGATACAACCTAGAATATCCTTTCAGTTTCCATAGGAACAGATGATAGAATGTTTTGAATCTTGGAATAGCTAAAAGGAATGTCTGACTTCAATATAGTTCACTTTTACTTTGCAGCCTGCAACCTCTGCATGTAAGGGCTAAAAATGTGCATTAAAAAAGGATGGTGGAATATTGGCATAATATATTAAAGTGGTTTCAGGAGCAGTAGTAACAACAATAACAAAAATAGTATTGCAAGTAAAAATAAGGTTTTTCTATGCATAATTCTTCAGGTGTTAGCTCTATATTCTATTATACAGGTGCAAAAGGTGTTTTCAGTTCCATAGGAAGTGAGAACCATTAATTATTCCTTTTTGTGGAATGGCTCATTTATTAAATGTTTTACAACAAAATAAAAATCTGTCTTGTTGGTCATCTCTGAATTTCATGTCCAGCTGTTTTTTAATCTCACTGTGTTACATTGTATTAGGTGTATTTTCTGATTGAAATCATTTGTAGAACACAAGAAAAGCCAGAAAGAAAAGATCAACAAAATTTAAATGGAATATGTAGTGTGTTATTTAGGTGATAGCAAAAAATGATTATTGAAGAATGGGCAAGGAAACATGGCAGCTGCAGTAGTACCTGTTTTGTTAGATGTTTGATATCACTTTAACAGGTCATGTTGCTAAACCAGAGGAGATATGCTTTGAGTGTAAAAACATTAGCAATATTTATTTATTTATCTCTCTGAGATAAATGGATATGTAACTCCAGTATTGAGGTAGAGGGAAAATATGGAGATGTTGGCAACAAACCATTAGGAATCTGAGTGCCCATAAGCTGAAGCATTGTGCATGCAGGTAGAAATGACAGTGTGTGACTGACTGTTCAGTGCTTGGGCTCTTTTCATTTTTTGTACCTCATTTAAGGTACAACATGTTCTCCATTTAAGATACTTGATGATTAAACATTTCGTATGAGGAAATTAGGATGGTGCTGAAAGTAAAATTAAAAAAAAAGAAGAAAGAAGCAAAATGGCAAAGAGGTAATGAGTTGTGATAGTTTCTCTTTTCAGTGAAACAGGTTTTTGAGAGAATGGAGCTGCAGTGTGCTAATATAGTTAAAATAGTAATTTTTTTAAGATATCTGTATTCGAAGACTATTTTAAATACCATTAATATAGAAGACTCATGAGAGCTGTAGTTATTGGAACATATAGGCAAGTTCAATAGCACCATTTTGAAAATAGAAGGATTTTAAAATAAAAGTAGTATCTAGGGCTTTCCTGCTCAGTATTAGAATATTGTTTACAGTTGTAAATATGTGGAAGACCCTTTGTCATATTACTTTAACATGTTGCTTTCTGAATATTGATCCTTTTTCATTAATTATTTCATTTGCAATTTTGTGACATCCTTTAGAAAATTCCTTTCAAAGTGTGTAGTAGGTGTTTTAGGCAAGTATTAGCAAACCTCGTTCCACAAGTGGGCATATACAGAGAAGTTCTGAATGACAAGAAGTAAATAGGTAGGTTCTTAACACGTATTTGAATTTGCAAGTTTCTATGCTTTAATGAGTAGGCAACACTGGCCCTGTTTCATGAAATTGCTTTTTTCACCTGTATGAAGATAACATTATTTTCTTAAATCTTGGAGACTTCTATTTTCTCACCCAGTAATATCTTCAAGTGTAGTTATTAATTTGTTGAAATATTTTCAGGTCTAGTAGAAAAAACATTGTAAAATAAATGTAAGTTTTAGTTCTTTAATTTATGTTCAGCAGAAAGTTTTCAGGTGTGGGGGTGAGCATAGGGGACTCAGTAACTGGGCATGGGAGGGTCCCTTGCCTTCCATCCACCACCTTTCCCAGCTAGCAGCTCTTGCTGGGAGTCTGCCTCCTGAGCTCTGGGCTGTCTCATGGCCATGCAGCTGTGCAGCAGTCTCACCTGCATTTCACTCCACAGCCAGTTCTGATGAACTCCTGCAATATTCAGGATCACGTTCAGGCCTTAAAAATGTAAAGATTTTTATGTACCAGATATTGAAGTTATGAAGTGTTTATTAGTAGAACAAACAAAATGCACACGTTTTCCTTTTTGTGATGAGGCAGTATGGGGACGTACTGTGTTATGATATGTTAGCGGCTATTGTTTTGTAAAACCTTCAAATTCGGTTGGTTTGAAGTTAGAGAACATTTTTTTCCTGTCCTTTGGATTTTTTTTCTCTGCAAATCATATTAAAGCAGAGAACTGAGATATGAAGTGGTCATTGTTTCCCAGATTTGGGTTGCCTGACTGTCTCCACTGGAGTGGTGGCAATGGCAGCAGCTTCCTCTGCAGTACCCATGGTTAGGGCATACAGTGTCCTGCCTTCCTCCGTCCTTTGACAGGATACCATTACACTGCCACTTCCCTAGGTTTCAAAATGCCTTCAAAAGCATCTGAATTAAGAAGTCCTCTCACGCTGGACTTCTTGCTGTAATCAACATCAATCTCCGTTGATTTCCAATCTGTGACTCCAGCTGAGCCCACCAGCTGCCTTCTGGGAGCCCTGTATTTGTATCTGAGAGCCCTGTATTTGTATCTGAAATGCTACTGCAGATCAGCCCATGGCCCAGGCAAGCCCAGCAGAACTGGGAACTGCTACCTTCTTTGCTGTTAGTGTCCCCTGGAGCTGCTGGAGGAGGTGTTGGGTCAGGGCCTTGAGTAGCTCGGCCAAGGGCGTGATATTTCTTGTTGATCATCAGTTAGCACCCCTGACTATTAATTGTATGTCTGCTGGACACGTGTTCCACAGAGTAGTCTGCAAAGCAGACAGCCCCAGTGAGATGTTGTCAACAGCCAATGGAGCATGAAACATTTGCTTTTCCCTTCCCTCAGTGGCAGGTAGTACACCGTGGTGTAAGGAATTCATAATTAGTTGATACAAGGCACAGACTCAAATGTACTGCCTTTAAGCAAATATTGAAAACAGAAGAAAGCAAGTGACTGCATTTTGAGGAGAAACCTGCTTGGACAGACACATGTATATTTAATCAGTCTTCAATAATTCATGTAATATTAATGTGAAGCATATGGTAATACAAGTATTTAGTAAAATGGTTTTGGCTGAAATTTTAATACCTAATTGGGAGTTGTTGCCTTTTATTTTATATCTTAAAATTCTTTGGGAAAAGGTAAAATTAGCTTAAATAAATTATTTACTATTACTACAACTATGTGTGTTATACATATTTAAATGAAAATAGTTTAGTCCTTAAAGTCACTAAGCTTCTTTAACTAAAAGCTGTGTCTGATTTTGCACAATAATTTTGTGCCATGACCTCTTTTTGTGTCTTTTCCCAGAGAAGGCATTGCTGTCTAAACTGTCACTTTTTTCCTTCAGTGTTTTTCTTATGACAAGGTACTGCTTATGTTTGCTAGTCTGATTAAAAAAAAAAAAGACAGCTGCAACAAATAGCATAAAATACAGATTAATGTTATAAAACCAGCAAAAAAATGGAGACATTGGTATTACTGCTCAGTTTTCTACTTTTCGTAACAGTTTATATGGTAGTGATACTTTAGTGAAATGATGACGTTAAATCTGTATCTTTCTAACTTGACCTTGTTTTGTAATGCCATAAAATTCATCAAGTTTTCATTTAAGAGACTTTGAAAAATTTTGGTAACCGCTCTTTTACAAGCTCTTTAACCAAGCATGGTATTTCTTTGTGTACAATAAAGGTTGTTTGAGCAATTACTTGAATAATCAGTAATTTACTTCTTGAAGCAGGCCCAGCATTTCTGCTGGGTAAACATGTTGGAAACACAGAAGAAAGGAAAACATAGTCATCTTTGTAGACATCTCATGCCAAAAATCCAGATGTGCAGGTCCACCTCATTCATTTTGCAGAGCCATAGTTTCTCCCCATACACGATGGGCTTTCCAGAATGAAAAGCTTGTAAAAGGGAAGGGAGTGATGAATTCCTCAGTAAATACTGTTGGGAGAATGGAACTACTCAGGAAGCACCTGGGCATACATTTTTAGAAGCCCAAATTTTAGGGTAATAGAGAGAACATAGTAGTAAAAATAGTCATTAGAGTGTTTTGTCTAATCTAGGCAGAATTAGTTCATGCCAAAATGTCTCCCTGTACTGTTTGCTGAACTGTGCTGAGGCTGCACTGCTGTTCTGCCTCCGTCGCTCTGACGGAACGCGAGCGCGGCGAGTGCCCACGGCAGGGGCGAGAGGGGCAGCATGTCCGTGGTTCATCCTGCTCCTCTTGGTCCCAGAGCACACATGTAACATAACAGGGTGTTGGGTGCTGATACACAGTCCCTCTCCAGAGCTCAGATGGAGCTTTGTGCAACTCTTCCCCTCCAGGTGTGGGGAGGAAGGGAGGTGGAAGATGAACTCCTTTCAGTCTTTTCTCCTCCCTCCTCCAGCACTGTATATGAGCAAAGCTAAAATCCATATGCATTTGGGAAGGAATGTGTGCTGTAGTAGGAGTTACCAGCAAGGAGGATGGGAGGGTGCCATATGTTCTCCTGCACTGCAGGTTTTACTCTTTCCTGGAGATTTGTTCTAAAATCCTATTGATTTCTTGTCCAAAAAATTTAGTTGTCTTTTCTACTTGATCAGTATTATAGAAGATCTGGTTAGTCCTGCTTAGTGTTGCTATCCTTGTGTTTATTGGGATGGAAGTATTGACTTATTTGAGAAAAGCCTGAGACACCTTGTTCTTTGTTATTAATGTTAGACGAAGGATTTTCCTGAAATTAGATGTAGGTCAGTGTTTATTATTACTGTTGGGGTTTTTGTGTACTGCATATTGAAAACCACATTCCTCAAGCACATATGTTTCACCCAGTAGAAACTTGTGGTATGACGTTTGGTTGCTTTTTGCCACAGATTTGTGGGTTTTTTCTGCCTCAGGAGATGTTAATGCATGAGGCCTTTTTATTGTCTTTCTACTTGACTCTTGTTTTATCCCTCTTTAAAATGCTCACTGGGAATCTGAATTTCAAAATTGTCTGCTAATAAATACAAGCAACCTTTCCACAGACTTAAGACTTTTTCATTTGCTGTGCAGCTACAGCTTATTCTCCTTTTGGGGAATTCACTCCCCTTGATTTAGGATCAGCATTCCACCACACCTTAGAATTAAATTTAATCTACCTCGTGATCAAGGATATTTTTCTCCTTAACGGAAAGTATTGCTCTTCATAGAGACCCTCTGACAGTGTTTTCATATATAGCACAGTGGGAAAGCATCACTGTGTCAAGTATATGTTGCTTCAGTGCAGGTTATAAAAATAACATCGTAAAATTAATAAATCCACAGAGTTCTACAGTGAGCTAAGAAACCTTGTGCTGGTGTAGTCTGACTTGTATAGTGCTGGACACAAATTCATCAGATGATGAACTGTAAGGTGCAAAGAATAGCAAGTGTTATGAGCTGGAAATGATATTCTAAAGCAGGGAATTTGATAATTAGTTGACTTTCATCGGACTGAACAGTTTTGAATCTTAAATTGTATAGCCATGTAAATAAAATAGTCTTTGCTCTGAGGTTTGACATGGCAAAACTGCTGACAGAAATAAAGAGGATCATTGAAGTAATGGCCTGTCCTGTAAACATCTAAAAGTTGATCTCATGCATGTTATTTTAAAATGGAGACTTGTTAATAATGAGGTCTACATTTATATTTTATATTCTCTATTCCTTTTCAAAATCTTAAAATTTTATAGAGTATCTTTGGGATTTTCTTTTCAGAAAAGATAAACTTCAGCATAGTTTTTAGTTCTGTTCAGAGGCTTTCCTTCTTAGTTCTAGGACAAGTGGCAACAACTTCCAAAAATGTTAGGCCTTTGGCTTCAACTACATCTCAGATTAGTTTTTTAATCCACAGCTGAAATCTTTTCCCCTACACTGAGAGTACCTCATACTTTGTGCCTTGATGGTGTATGTGGAAGAGCAAACTTAATCATGATAAGTAACTGCACCTACATATAATTTCTCTTGCACATTAGACTTCTCCTGTAAAGACTCTTTCTATTGCATCTGTATACAATTTTTATAAAGTGATTCATTCCCTTTTTTTTTCTTTGAAGCCTATACTAGTAAATAAAGTATGCCTTAGGTAAAAGTGCTAAATGTTCTGAAATATTTTTGGTTTTTACACATTATACTATTATGTATTCTAGTTTCTATAAGAGATTTTTGAGTGCTGAAAATTTTTTTTCTGTACCACGCTTATTTATATTTCATGGTAGTTAAGTTCACAGTTTGTGTCATTCATACAGGAGAAAATACTAGGGGGTTAACAGCCGAATTTTAATAATGGATGAGGAATTAGTTAGTTGCAGTAGTTTTCCTAGGGCTCTTTTAGTTAAGGATCTCTGTCAACATTCCCTTTGAATCTTTTATATATACTGAAGATTTTTACCTTGACTGTGAGTATTCAGAGGAGGTCTGGCAAAGCTGATGATACTACTCATAATTTAAGTGTTCATTTCTACCTCTGAGTTTGTGGCTTTCTTGGGATGGGGGAGAAACTGGGCTAAATTTAAGTTATTGTCCTTATCTTGTGTATTACAGCCAAGTTGTTCTTTGATGTCAAGTAGCTCATCTCTTCTGTAGACAAAAACTGCTGTTCATATAAGTAGAGACTTTGACATAGAATTCATGAAAACGTCATGGTGTGTAATAACACATATGTGCTAAGAACGTTATTTTAACTGAGATTTTACTGAATTATGTCTCTGAGGATCATTGTTATTGTTTTGAAGTCACAGGGAGTTTTCACACTAACTAGTGTCATTGAAGAACCCTTCCAACTCAAGCTGTTTTGTGCTACACTTTACAGAGCATCAATTATGCAGCAGCATCACATGTGAAGCTTAGACTGGAGCACGAGGCACATTGTCACAGTCAGCCAGTACTGTTGAGAGGCAGCCTTTTTGTATTCACCTGAGCTGGGATAAAATTACACACCTGTGATACAGGAACTTCATTAATGTTTTCAGTTAAAGACTGAGTTTTGGGGTTTTTTTTAGAATCTGTAGGAGCCAGAGATAGCTCATGGTTACTGTGAGTGGAATTCATATTCCATATGCCTTAATATGACATTTCAGTTTGTCCAGACTACAGTGTCTTTGTGAATTCTAAACCTGTCCACCTGTGTAAGTTGTGTACCATGATGGTTTGCTGTCCTCTCTTCTGCCTTTTTTAGGTCCATGAGAATGTTGAATGGAACCAGAATTAGGACAGCTAATGAGAGACACAGGCATTGGAGTGTCGTACGCTTGGGTTATCCCACCCTGTTCTTTATGTTCATTGTTAGACCATGTTTGCTTGGCTTACTTAGGAAAGTCACTTAAAATAGTGTCAGCCTTGCTTCAAATCAAAACATGTTACATCTCCTATTTAAAGGTATGTTTTCTCTGTCACAGAAATAAATTACTTTGGTTTGGCATGAATTGTTTCTGACAAAGCCATCTTGGCTATTATTTAGCACTGTATTAAAATTTCCTTGTGCATATCAAAAGGTAATTTAGCTGTGCAGTCAAATGTAAATAAGTTATTACTTTGTGGGAGGAAGACTTAAAATATTACTGTGCTCTTTGATGGTCTAGTTTTGAAGAACAGAAATGTATGAGATGCTAATTTCAAATTTCAGACTGTACAACATACCTCCAGTGTTAATGACTTTTTTATAGGAGAGCTTGAAACTCCTTCATGTATTGTTTGCATTTAAACTGAAATTTCTGGGAATTTTCTCACATAGATTGGTAATTAGGATACTTTCTGGACGTAATTAGTGCAGCATACTGTAATTAATAAACTTGCAATTGCAAAATGTAGATGTATTCTTAAAGTACTACATCTTGGATAATGAAAACATTTACTACCTGTATCATTCATGGAAAACACTAGTACTCTTTAATATAATTTGCAATGAATCAGTGAACTCCTTTTCTCCTTCTTCAGCCCCCGCTGCTGATAGTTATTTTAAGATCAGAATTAACACTTACGTATATACAGCTCCCATTTTTGACGATGCTGAAGCTAAAATACCTTTTCTAGGGTGGGTCACACATCACCTGTAAATATCTGGCAGAATTCTTCTGTAATAAAGTGTTTATGAAAAGCCTTATGTTTATGGAAGCTTATTATTCTAATAATTCCAGAATTTTACTTCTGTACGTAGCCGTACACACCCGTTTAAGAAGTAGGATCAGACATTTTTGTGGGCTACTATTGTTGATTCTCTTGACAGCCAAATGAGATGATTAAATGGCACTAACATCATCTACTCTGAAGCGTTTTTAAAAAAGTCACATAGTTGAAGACAGTTTCTGACCACTGTTAAATTAGATGTCAAAGTGTGTGCATCTAAAAAGTTTCATGTTACCTCTCACCCCTCTCTGTTCTTGTCCCAAGATGTTGGAGAAAATACGTCTGCTTTTCAAAAAAACAAAATATAGGAATGTAGAAAATATTAATGTAATGTAAATTTGGAATATGGCCAAATTCACAATGCTCTTACCTGTGCTCATTCTGTCTCAGTAATAGTATTTAGAAGAATTTAAGAAAAGAGCACAAGAAATTTTAGGAATATAAACCCACTGTCACAAGAATAAATATTTAAACACTGAGGTTATTTAGTATATAAGGTAAACAAGTTGTGCACATAATATATATGTAAGCATATAAGACAGTGAGTGATCTGGAGAAGAGAAAATGGAGTCCTTTAGACTTTGCAGTTTTCTAACCAGGTCACACACCTGTTGTCCAACAGAAGGTTTCAGAGTAGTAAACAATTTCTAAAACATGTTTCTTACAAAAAAGCAGTAAGAAAAATTATTTGTTAAGTATTAACTTTAGACCAATTAAGGTGCTGATACAGAACATCTCTGAAACAGTCACATTTAAAATGTAAATTTTCAGAATTTAATGTATGTCATTTATGGACCGTATTCCCATTTAACATCTGAGAAATCTCTGAAGAGGTCTCTGTGTCTCAGAAAAGGAGCAGGCATCTGTCTCTCTTTTTCCTTTTAGTTTTCAGCATTAATTCACACTCAAGATAAAATCGCTGGTGTGTTGTAGAGTCTTGACAATACAGTCAAGGAGCTTTGGTAAATAATTTTACAGTTAACTTTAAAAATGAAGTACACTCAGTCAGGGTACTCATGTGCTCTGCTTCCTCAGTAACGCCACAGAATGCAAAAAGAGAGTAGCATTACCATTATTTTTGTAATAAATGTTAGAGGAAAATTTGTTAACCACTAGCAACTTCTTTACTTGTGAGAATACTAGACTGCGTGTGCCTGCATTTAGGAAAGAGGATGTGCTAGGATGTGTTCATCTCTTGAAAACAGCAAAGTCCTGAAAGTCCAAGTGGCGCTATTGTAGTAAGGTGTTTGCATGGAAGTATTCTTGTGTATTCTGCAATTTACTTTTTTTTTCAAGGAGATCTTCAACAGCATATTGGTGCTTATTACCTGTTTCACAGGCATTGATGACCTTTACAACAGTGTGAAGGCATATTTGTATATGACAGCTTGTTAGGCTGGAGCAAAATAATGGATTTTTATCAGGAGTTTATAAAGGTTTGCTTTACTAGCTTCTGACACATTTTATTATGTAAGATAACATTATTTTAACAATTATGACATTATGTTCAAATCAAAACTATTTGTTATGCTTTAATATATCCATAATGTCAAGACTTGGCTGGCATACAGGTTGTCAAGAGGTCAGTAAAAAATTCCTTTTGGGTATAGCTTAAGTGTGCAGAGATTACAGTTCAGCTAAGTAATGTGGTAATTCTGTTATGTTCTTCAAGTAGGCTCCCTTTCTTAAGTAACTCTCATTGTGGACTCAGATAAATTAAGTTTTCAAATTTGAGTTCTGAAATTCATATCTTCTTTGCAAATTTGTTCACATAAAAATAAGCATTAAAAGACACTTAAATGTGTGCATATATGTAAAATTCATCCTTGGTTGCTGACTGCTGCAAGTTAAACTCAGCAGTGTGCTTATATATGACATGAGTGATGTCACAATGTTTATCCAAATGACATTGTCCCAGGAAATAGCTATTATTAGCCCAAATGTTTCCCTTTTAGGAATCCTTTCAAACTTGATCTGCCTCTTTGAGTTTATTTTGATACAAGTCTCTGAAAAGGTCATGCCCTTCGATTACAAAATCTTTTGCCTTTTGTTTTTCTTGAAAAAGCAAGCTAACAACACTTAAATATAATTAGATCCTGTGTCTTGCAAGTGACTCAGACAAGTATTTATCACCCAAGAAAGTTCCTGATCTAGACTTTTTGTAAAAGTGATAATCATATTAGGTGTCAGAACAATTCCACAAAGTTCAGAGGTGTTCTGAGGAATTATAAGAAAATTTGTATAGGGTTAAACTAGGGTTCGTTTAGCTTGACCCCAGCCATTTGGAGCTTTGAAGTCAGAAATTCCTGCAAGAGTCAAAAATCTGTATGGTAAACATACAGTGTGATGATTGTTTTTGTTGGGATAGGTTATCTGACAGAATGAAGTATAGGCAATAGGTATTCTTTTTCTGTAGCCATATAATAGAATTAATCTGACTCTGAACAAATGCAAATATTTTTTTACATGAGGTACAGATGGCTTTTGTACCTTCTTGAGCCCTTGTACATGCAATGTTAAGACTTAAAACATATATTAGAAACAAGGCTTAGCATTGAAAATGCTGGGTTTAGTTTTCTTTAATGAAAAGCATCCTGTGTTTTAGGGTGTAAACCCATGTTTAAATTACATCTCCTTGGAGAGTCATCTTTAATGCCTACTGATGAGATTCAGTACTTTAGTGATGCTGGAGCCAGTCAAGTTCCTTTATTACAAGATTTGTTCAATCATCATCATCCCTGCTGGGTGAAAGATGATACCTTATATAGTACAGTTTACCATACTAGGTCAGGATTAGAGTTAGGCCTTCAATTCTCATTGCCAGTTTGGAGTGGATGCATAGCACTGTGTAACACTTAGGCCTGGGGAAGAAACTGATGTATTTTAGGATTTATTCTTACATTATAAAATCATCCTTTGATCCCTTAGAAGGTTAAAGAATATTTTATTGCCCTTGAGATTTTGTATGCAGACAGACACAAGCGTTTTCACTGATGTAATGATTCAACAAGCAAAGTTCAAATGATCAATAAGAAACCATAATTTCTGCAATGCTGCTATGTTCTTTGTCAGCAAACAAGGAGGATGAACAAGGATTCATCATCTCTCTAGAGAAAAAGCACAAGTCAATAAGGCAAGTGGAGGATTCAGATCACAGGAACCCTTGCCATAGCTTAAGTTTGAAAAAAAAAAAAAAAAGAAATTGTAGTCTGTCATTCTAGAATGGTATATTTTTGAATGCTTTGCCAATTGTGTACTTTGTCTCTTCAAAACAAACCCTTTAAAAAAAATTCTTTTTCTCTGACGCTCCATTTTAAATCACAGGGGTGAACAGAAATGCCAGCAATTTAGTATATTTTGCTAAAAGAACCCTCTCCAGGGAAGAGGCTCATGAACCAGGATTTAATTCAGAAAAGAAAACAAGTCTAAATTACTATAATCAGTGAATTTTTGTTTAGATCGATGATAAAGAACTGATCCTTTAGAGCTTTAATATTTGTATCAGTGTCAGTAAGGGTATTAGGCTCTGATGGGTAAAGACAAGCGAAATATCTAAAGCCTTCTTGATGACAACTGCCCATTAGGAACAAATATACATCATTTTATTCCAACCAGCAAACCACTGCTTCTGAGCCTGTCCTGAGCATGTGAATGATGTGGTAATATTTTTCTCCAGGCTTAGTCTGTAGATAGAAGACCTGTAGGAGAGATACCGATTTTAAAATCACAGTCTTGATCTCAAAAGGGTCAGAAAGTGTACCTGGGGTGGTTGGGATGATGTGGGAGATTCCAGATGATAGCTTGGTTACAGTCTGTTACTGCCCTCTGTAAGGTAGAGGTTCAAGGGGTGTAGTGTTTGTGTAACAAAGAAACCTTTATCTGTTCATTAATCTTACAACTTGAAAAGCTAAACGGTATGTAGTTGTTTATCTGGCTTAAAGCTACCTCTGTGTTTCTGCACAGAATGAGATGTTAAAAGACAGCTTGCTGAGGAGTGGCAAAAGCTGACACGTTTCTACAGTTCATTTATTCTGTATGTTCAGTATAGCTGGTAGAGCAGTCTTCCCTATCTTGACCCTTTCACAGCTTGTGTGAATGTTTTGACTGTGTTTTGGTGTTAAATAGTTTTTGATAGTTGCTTTTCAGTAAACCTCTTGTGTTCTAAATATTAAGAATTTGTGTCAATTGGTCTGATGGTAGACCAACTGGTGCTGGAGTCAGAGCTCCTAATGAAATGTGTATTATTTCTTGTAGTTGTTCGCAGTTTATGAATATACCACACATTTCCACCCCCAAAGAACTAACTGTGCAAAAGGAGTACTCAGTAGCAAACCTTTTAGTGGGCTGTGCTTAACCATGCTGTGTTAACAGCTGTTTTAAGTTGATTCAACTACTGATGATTTTTTGATTTTTTTTAAACCTTTCCCTCTAGAGTTCTGCCAAAACATAATACTTTGACACAACTTGAAAATACTCTGGATGCTGTTTGCTTATTATTTGTCTAGATCTAACTTCTGAGAAATACACTTAGGCCACCTTCGAGATTTTTTCTTTGTGGCCAACCCCCCCCCCCCCCCCCCNCCCCCCCCCCCCCCCATTGTGCATTGGAGAATATTCCTTACAATCTGCTGCAGGAGGAGTATCGTGAGATTGAGAACTGATTTAACTACTGCTCTACCACAGACCTGCATGTGGAAAGCAGAGCATAGATGCCCATTTTCTTAAACTCTGCAAGAGAAATTTATGAAATACATAGTTCCGTATATATACACACATGAAGGCTAAAAAGATCCACTAAAACCATAGTACTCTTTCTCACATTTTGGACCTTCCCACCTGTTATTCACTACTGCTGTAGACCTTCTCAGGAAGCATGTTTTTTACATGGCCTTCAGAAATATTTCGTAGTACACTCCCTTTGAAATTCATTACCTTTTGAAGAAATGTAATGAAGACTCTATAATTAAAAAGTAATCTTGAATTTTCACTTACCTTTATTTTTCACTAGAATAATTAGGAGTTGTTTTGTACCTGTTGGTTGAGTATTAGTAAAAATGAACTAGAGGAGAGAGAAAGCAAGGAAGGTAAAAATAGCTGAAGGTAGAGTTGAATATAATCTGCGGTTATCGTGAATAGCTCTAGAAGGCTTTTCAGTGGAAAAAAGGCCAATTTTTATTTCCAAGGAATAAAGCACATAGCTTGTGTTTAATTTTGTGGTTAGTATTTATGTTATTTTTGTTAATCCAGCCCTGTAGCAAGCATCAACGTGTCATCGGAATTACTACATAAATTACTTTTCTTTTCCCCCTTTTTCTATCAAGTCAAAGAGAGTGTTAGGCATTCTTTTTACCTTTTCTCAATCCATGGCTCATCTCTTTCAATTTGGCTTTTAGGATGCTGCTGTTTGCTTCCTCCTTCCCAGCTGTTCACTATAAGATTCAGGACTGAAGCCAGTTCATTTGCTTTCCTACTTTATTACCAAAAATGGCAAAATTTTGCCAATGTTGTCATTTTCCCATCTCAGTAATAGATAATAAAGTTGCACATGGGAGTTTTTGCATATCTTCAGGTTTTTGAGTGTGGGTGGAATACTATTTCAGGCTCTTACTCTGAAATGCTAAAACATAAAAGACTGTATTATGTTTTTTTTCCATGATAACCAGTATTTTAAGCTTATTTCTGATGCATCTGAATCTGAGATAAGATATCAAAGGCACAGATACAATGCTGTGTAAAGAAGAGGGGACAACCCTCCCTAAACTTTTGAAAATGTGTGGGGTTTATTTTAGCATTTTACCAGAGGATGAAGTTTCTTGACATCAGCTGTAATTGAGTTTGGTAGGAACTAGTGTGGAAGACAAATTCTGTTGAATTTAAGGACATCTAAATGCCTCATTAGACAGGGTATTTTGGTTTTGTTGAATTTTTAAATGCTGTATAGCTTTAATAAAAAAATGCTTGGACAAAAGACTAGTGAAGAGTGAAAGCCTCTTTAGAAGTTTATATGATATGCAGGGCCAGATACAGACACTGTGAGGAATTACTAGCATTACTTAACTAGAGGTAGTAAATTCTGGCACACCCTATTGCTGATGTGAAGGGATATGTAGTCTTCAACTGCTGCAACTTTGCAATGAAATCATATGACTAACACCATTCCTCCTTTAGTTTAAGGCTGTCTCCATTTTTATTAATGAAAACATGGCTGGCCATCAAACAGTTTTGCTTAAGAAGGACTCTGCATTGTGAGTTACTGTAGGTTTTAAGGTGAAAGGGGAGTATGGTATATATGACTCAAGAATCAGTGTGAGTATGTACATATAATCTGTTATGGAAGTAAGATTGTATAATCTTTAAGAGCTGAAGAACATTTTTGTAGAGGAGATGCAATTTGATTTAGAGAAGTAAAACCACCCAAACAGGTTAGCTGACTTGTCCATGAATGTATCTGTTAGGTGACTGGTTTTTTTTTAAGGGAGAAAATGTACTCCTGAAAAATGCAATCCTAATGTTTAAACAGATAGCAAAGCAATTTTTCCCTGTTGCAGTCACTGTAATGAAGTGTAGGTGCATGTGGGACAATACCTGTGTACAGGTACTGTACAGATATGCAATGGCAGGATTTTCAGGATTGTCAGCTGGAGTAGGTGCTGGTTTCACAGCAGCAGCAGCTGATTTTCTGACCAGGCTATCACACGGAGAAAAAGAGCTCAGCTGCTTTCTACATGAGATTAATTGCCCAATTTTCATTTATTACTGTGGGCATTCTTGAATTCTTTTACATTTTCTCTGTGCAAATCATCTTCCTTAGAATAATCAAGATCAATTAAAGCAGTCAGTGATGAAAAACTGAAAACTGGGGGTTATTGCAATGATTAGCAGCAATACTGGATATTAGATGATAGGTGACAGAAGTCCAAAATTAAACATATTAATGAAACAACTATTGAAGTGTTCCTTTACCACTAAGCAGTCATGTTATTCGGGAGTGTCAGCAATTAGAAGTTAGGCTTGTTATAAATGCATACTATAAAGTTGGTTTTTCGAAAATATTAAGATAAATGTTATATGTATAATGTTAAAATAACTGTGCTGTAAGGATATAGTTTTTATATTTTTGCTCAGACATGGTAGTGGGATAGCTATATAGTGGCATAGATATATAGTACTTGCAATTGGACTGGTTGGGATAACATCCAGGGAACATATGATAAAGACCCCTGTTACAGAAATGCCAAATTATCAGCACCTGCCATCTGAAGAAAGCATGGACCACAGCCCAAACTGGAGGTGATAAGAAAACCACAGCCAAGAAACACCCATGCTCTAAAAAGGCGGACCCAAGGAGGGGCCATGCTAAATCATTCTTGGAAAAAGATGAACATACATAATAGTCTATGAATGTGCAACAGGCTGATGTAATGGAAAATGTATTTAAAGAATTTCTCCAAGATAGTAGGTGTGCTCTTGGCTGAATGCCAAGGGCCAGCCATTTAACCCTTTGCTTTATTTCTGTCTCCTATTGTCTTTTTATTAATATTTTTAAATTTTACCAGGAAAGTGAACCTTGTTTTACACAGGCTAATCGGGAGTAAGTATAGCACCTGTAATTTTGGAACACATCTTGAAGGGTAAAAGAATCTTTCAAATACTTTTCGTGGCATTCCCAGTCATGTTGCTGTGTTAATATTTTATAGTTCTGAAAGCAAAAAGCAAATGTCTTTCTGAGGTGACAAATCTTTTGGCTTTCCAAATGTATTGATTGAATTTAAGTTTTCCTTCTAACATCTCTGTTAAAATACATTAGATACTATTCAAAAATGGTAATGTGTCACAGGAATATGTAATGCTAGAAGAACACTTGTACCAAGTGACAGTTAAAGATTTAACCGTTGTTTCTAGAACTTCTCAGCTACCACCTTTAATCCTTAAAAGGCAAGTTTTAGAGGCTGTCTCGTTTGGATTTCAAAAAAGGAATTGGATGCTGAAAGAGAATATGTAACCTAGTCTCTCTTGGAAAAGGGAAATACTTTTCTGGTAATTTCATGCAGTGTTCAGAAGAGAATGTTCTCCTGTCACAGAATATTCCACCTCAACATAGTTCTTTGGGTTACATTTTAAGCAGCTGACATCTGTGCTTAGGATGATGTGCTGTAGTGGCAATCAACCTTTAGTCTGGAAGCCACATGTATCCCCTTGGGACAGTGGCCCAGACTGGTGTGTGCCTCTGAGAGCTCCCTGCATGGCAGGCCGTGCTTCCTGTGGTGCACACATTCCGTGGTGCTCCCCCATACCTTCCTGTGCACGGGCCTTAAAATTGTTGTGTGCATGAACATAGCCCACATTCACACGCTTCCTTCGTGTCCCAGCACTTCCTGATAACCACTCGTGTGCTGAGTCAGCGTCAAGACCAGCACAGGTTTCTCAAGAGCGAGTTCTGTCAGACCAGCTTCGTTTCCTTCTGTTCATGGGTGTTCGGTTTAGTGGATGGAGGTGTGAAAGGTGGGGTCTGGTGTTTTATCTGTAACACTTCTTTACCTGTGGCATTTTCAAATTCAAACTGAGGAAGGATAATCTAGATTTAATAATAGTAAGGATAATCTTAAACTGTTACAAGATCAATGCAGAAGCAGTTTGGAAAACCATACACATTGTTGTTTCTCTTCCAATATGGAAGATTGTATCCAGTGAAGTTCTGCAGGGATTTGCCCCAGAGCTAGTACTATTCAGTGCTTCAATTAATGGTCTGGATGATGGAATACAGAATATACTTACTAAATTTGCAGGCAACACTTGTCTAAAAAGGATTAGGAGGTCTTATAAGGACAGAATTAGAATGATCTTGTGAAAAGGATTTGAAAAAATAGGATGATATTAAAAAGGAACAATTTAAGGTACTGCGTGAAGGAACAAGGGAGGAAAAGCATGGCTATATAGCAGAATCAGCTGTGTGGATAGGAGACCTGTTAAAGGGGATTTTGAAGTTATAGTGGATTACAAGCTGAATATACAAAGGAGAAAAATAGTGTCCTGGGAGGTATAAACAAAAGTATACCTGGAGTAATTTCTTAGCTCTACTCAGTAGAGCAACCTTTATACTCAGCCCTGGGGGTTATAGTAGTGAATTCAGCATGTCAAGAAGGAATGGACTAACCTGAGAGGTAGGCAAGTGAGGAGCAATGAAAACTGAGTAACAATTATGAACATTACTGAATAACTGTTATGAATAACAGTTTGGGTAAATTTCTGCTAGATAATTTGTATTTTCATCTGTAGATGTCTGTTGTTTTACAGAAGAAATGTAAACTTGAACTCCTTCTGAAGATCTTTTCAATCTGTGTGGTAAATTTAGACATGGTGTCCTGGAACTGACACCAGAAGTGATCATCCAGCACCCTGATTGCAGTGGGTGCTCACATAAGAGCTCAGCTGAGGGCCAGCCTCAATATACATGAGCGGCAACTGCCCAACAAGTGTCACATCACTGACACACACACACCACTTGTGTATGTGTGCTGTAGTCTTTTCATAGGGTAGGGAATGTGGCCTATGGCCCTTCTTTGGATCTGCAGAAAAGCAAGTGACCTCCCCAGCCAGAAGGGTTGGGCATCCCGGCATTTGCTTTATGATTTACAGTTGACAAGACACTCGCATTTTTAATGGATTTCAGATTTCACTAATGGAAAATATTTGCTGCTGTAAACAAAGTGAATCACCTTGTTGATAATTAAATACTGTATTTCACACTCTGGTAAGTTTGTAAATTCATTGGCACATTACTTGATAGGGTTGAAGGGCATTCAGTACCAGCAGTTTGCTCTCTCATTTATATAGACCAGCAGCATGCTTTGCAAGGGACAAAAAAAAGAAGAAGGAACCTTTGTGGTTTGTCAGAATGCTGAAAATCTGAATGATGACATTTTTAGGTAACTCTTACCTGGAGCCCTCTTACCTGCAAGGACATCAGTGGCTGGTTGTGATAAGCAAACTGCAAGAAAAATTAGTAACATTTGTGTTAAAGAGAAGACAAAAAAACTTCAAAAATAACTAATAAATAATAAAATAATAAAAATTGCTGAAGAAAAAAGCATCAGGTTTCAAATTAGGAAAGCAAAAATAGTGAAATAATTGCTTGTTGGACAGGTGAAATGGGCATTATATTTGTTCAATAGAGCAGGGAGGAATTTATGCTCTTGGAAACAAGGAATGTTGTCTGAGAAAAGGATGGTCCTGTGATGAGTGCTGTTGAGATCCAGGTCTGAATAATATATTGTTCCAAGTAAAAGTATATGTTTCAATAATACTAGATCTTCAGAAATATATGTAAATGTATGTGCTTAAACTATCTGTTGGTATTTACTATAGCTTTTAAATTAGAGCATGAGGTTGAAATGGAGTGCATATGTTTGAGATTTGCTGGGACTCTCTGTATGTCTCAGAAATTTACACACAATGTCAGAAATAATCAAAGGAATTCTGTCGGCCTTTTGAGGGGTAATGTTCTTCTAAGATACTGCAAATAATTCGAAAGGATCCAGTCAGGAATTTCTCTCAAAATATTTGTGCTGTATTCACTGCACCCACTCAATTGCTTAATATAAGATTGCATTGAAAAGCTTGTGTGCAGATGTAGAGATAAAAGTCATGTAAAGAAATGGTAGAGTATGGCTCACATCCTAGGAATCTAAATGCACATTATAATATTGGTGTACAGTAGTTAACACGTGTATCTTAATAGGTTTTGAGTCTCTTTCTATATTGTTTCTTGAAAATGAGTTGTGCTAGAGGTGAGTGAAGATGGACACAGCACTTGTGTAGATTAAGTGAAGCTGCAGAACTTAAGCAGTAAGGCACAATGTAAATTTTTACATAAAAAACTCGGTGCACTGCAGAACTTAGCACTTGCAGTAACACAGCATCATACTATATTAATAAACTGAAAGGGACAGTAGACAATTTCCTTCAGTTGTCTGTCCCTCACATCTCTGCCTTCCATCAGCTGTACCTTTTCTCTGCTGGAGATAGTGCCAGTATATTCAAACTGAAATTGTGTGGTTTTCATCTTAACTTGTTTAGCGTGGCATAGCGTTATTAAAAATGTGTATGGCATACTAGTCATCCTAGTATGAACCTGTCTGAATACAGACAAAGTATTCAGTATTGCATACTGAAGATCTGTTTCTGGGAATTCCTGAGAACATCAATAAAAAAAAAATAAAATTAGTGAATTTCAGTCATTAGACATTTTGGCAGCAGTCCACGATTTAAATGGCATTTTAATCTTTATTCAGAATGTCTGTCTGACCAGAGAATGAAGACAACTTTTTTATATTTAACTTGGTAACTAGAGGTACTAAATAATGTATGTATAACGTAAAAGTGAAAATAGTAATTTCATTTTCTCAAAAAGGAAGTATCTAACATCACATGAAACTTACTTAATGTCTACAGAGACCTTGTGCATAGTTCTGTGTATCATTTAGTGTGTTTACTTTTTGTCAGTCCATGGGGCTTTACTTACTGGTACATAGCTAAGAAAATACAAGTTTTAGCTGACATGCTCAGCTGTCATCTTTTGTCTTTTGCAAGTTGTTACAAATGTCTGCATGTTTTTTAATGGACCAGTTAATTCAGAGAAAGTACAAAATTGCAACATCAGATTGTTTAATCAGATTAATTCTTGGTATTAATGATAAACCAGTAAGCATATCTTCTGATAATATATGTTGGCCAGGTTTCCCATAGAAGGAAACCAGCTTCCAAGACTGAGAAACTTTTATGCATCTTCCAGAAATTCCCTATGGCAAGTTTCATATTTACTACACACTGTTTCCAAGCGTGCATAGCAAAACTGGAGCTGCTCTCTGATATTCCGTGTGTTATGTTTTCAGCTGAGGGACTAGCATTTTCAGTAAAAGTTTACCTGAATTTGGTCTTTCTCTCTACTTTAGATGACTCCATAATCTGTGCTACCAGAATTCCTTGCTGTTGCTGTTACCCCTACAGCAGCTTTGTGACAGAGGTGAAGTGCCAACATCAGTGTTTTGCAGGTGAAGAACAGAAGCCAAGAGAGCAAGAGGCCATGCACAGATTGACAATGTGGCAGACACCCAGGTCTTGCCTTGCACGGGATGGGTTGTGGTGGTGGGGAGTGTGGCGTGAGGTACAGGAGTGGGATTCACAAAACCTCTTCAGTCTTCTGGGTGAACTGAGCTGAATTACGCACTTGGTGAATTAAGCACTGAAGATTTGAGATTTGCAGCAGAGATTTGATGCACTGATTTGCAGTCAGTGTATCAAAATTGAACCTCAGAACACATTTACAACTCTTCTAGGGCTGGTTTTGCTGCGATTCACCAGCCACTACCTTTCCTGAGCATAAGTACCTGGGACTTCCTTCTAGGCATGGATGACTGCTTCTTTAAGTGCACTAGTGATGAAAACAATGGAAGTGCTGGAGAAGAAGTGTTAAAACACTGCAGGAGGTTGGAATGAAGGCCAGGGTCATCCTTAGCCTGAGGGGCTTTGCCTTGTGTCTCATTAGGGAGGGAGTGACCTGCCCCTGAGCACCAGGCAGGGCTGGGGTGGTCACACACTGCTGTGGCTGCCGAAGGGCGCAGGACTAAGGCATGGCACTGGGTGATCTTTTACCTGCTTATCATTTACTCGTGCAGACAATTGGTTTGTGCTTAGGGGTTAGATCTACATAGTAAAGATGGTGTAGACGCAAGGGATGTGATATTTGTGGGGTAAAGGGAAGAATAATTGTAGTCCAGTGTGGACAGTGTATTTGGGAAGTTCTGCTCTTGGCTCATTTTGTGAATTTAGGCCTCAGTGACTTGCTGAAAATCATGTCTTACATGGCTGAGTCTGAACTCTAGTAAACACATATTTTTTTTCGCCCTAAAACTTAAAACCAGGCTCAAGTCATTGCAAGAACTGCTATTTCACTGACTGTTCCTTAACTGTGCTGCTATTACTTCTTATCCAGAAATTCACATGGTTGAAACTGATGTTAAAAATAAGCTTTCTCATGCTCTAGTGATTTAAACCTGCAAAAGGAGAAGAGACAGCAAACAGCATCGTTTAGTATCTCTTCCTTTCTGCTGCTGCTCTGATTGGGATGCAGAGGCAGTATAGTTAGGCATTCCCCCCCGTCCATGCTTTTTTATTTTTTTTTTTCCTAAATCTCCCCTTCTTTTGTTACTCAAAGTTATTTTTTAAAATAGAAATGTAGAAGACAGAAGCAGTGATTGCTGCAAGAAGGTACTATGGAAACCTGTCACGACAAGAGTTTCAAATGAAAGTGAATCTTTAGCTGCTTAAGAAGTCCATGTATTTGTCAGACTCTAGTGTCTCCTCTGTGGTCAGAGTTGATGAGGAAGGAATGGAATAAAGCACTGTTGAGGGGAAAATATTTATTCTTGCTTTTTACTTGGGGAAAATGCATTTCTGGGCTCAACCTTGCAATTAGATATCCTAAAATGAACTTTGTATCTGGGACCTAAAATTTCTCAGTTATGTAATGTATTATAATGCTGTGGTAGCAATATTGTCTGTTATGGTTGGTGAGATATGCTTGCTTTAAAATCTAGTTTCTAAGCGTTTCCAGGTGTTTTGCTGTTTGTTTTTGTGGGCTTTTTTTAAGAAGACATAAGCAGATGAATTATTCACAAAGTTCAAAAGAAGGTGGTGCAGAGAGCAATAACTAAATCAATGTATCTTTAGCATGCATTTCAGTTGTGGATGTTGATGCATATTTCTTAGATGGAAAATCAAAGCATGATGTGACGATATTAGGTCCCAAGTCACTTGATATTTTGTTCTCTGTGCCCTTGTTAAAGAACATACCATCAAGTAAGTTTTGTTGTTATTAGTATAGCATGCAGAAGATAAATAATGACAGAAATCTGGTACTGCTAGTAATGTTAGGACTGATAGATTCACTTTGGTCTGTTTCAGCACTATGCTGATGCATAATAGTGTACATACATCTATATATCTATATGAACATTAATGTTTCTGAGTTAAATATTTGGAATGCCAGTGATTAATCATTTAAATATGGCACTTCCTGGGGATATTCCAAAAATGTGAGTTGAAATGCTGAAGTATTTCGTCTTTCTATGGTCACTGAAGTTCCTGGGCATATTTTATAATGTTTGGTGGTCATGTTCATTGCTGCTAGAAGTATTGGAAGGCAATATCTAAGAAACAGAGAATACACGAGGAAGACATTTTTTAAATTTTAAAAATACTGCTGTTCTTAAAGGATTATAAAGGGAGAGATAGACTTTTTGGTGATGAAGTTGCTCTGAACTAGTAAATTAATCTTTCATTATGTGTAAATTTAGAAAAACAGGGCTTTTTAAAAAAAATTGACAAAGGTTTTATTTTCACATTTTGTCATAAACTTTTTACTGTGGAGTTATGAAGCCTTGACAGTAACAGGCATGGTGGTAGTCTCCTTTGTCCTGTGAGATCCTGATCTTTCAGATTTTGATGAGTCTGTGCACATTTATTAAAAGATATATACCGAATTAGAAACAGATTATGGGATTGTGCAGACTTTGTCTGGTTGAGATATAGAAAGCTTTATATCACTTTGCCATTGTGCACTTGCCCTATAGAGAGGTAATTTAGGAAGCCTCATGCAATTGATGTCCTACTGTGGCATGGTATTTTTATAAAAGTAAAACTCTTCAACGCTCCTAGCCTTTCTAGATGGTTAATCAAAGTGGATTGACAGATTATGTGTCTGGGGTTTTTTTTCCTTCCTTTTTTTTTTTCTCTGTAGGTGTTTGTGACTCATAAATGCAGAATTAGACCGAAAATCTGTGACTGGATAATGGAGTATTTGCAAGTACTTTATTGCAATTTTCAGTGCAGTACAACAAATAGCCTTCATTTTCCAGTGTTTATTTGTAAGGATTTATTATTGTGTGGCCCTGCTAATCTCATAATTTCTGCTTCTGTTTTTATGATAGTGCAAGAAAGTGGTTTATAAATAGTTTCTATAAATGGGTATTCCTGAAAATGCATCTGATCTGAAAAATATTTTTATATAACTGTCTTTTATGGTAAAGTAATAGGTGAAAATTGAGAAGCCATTAATGTTTTATATCCCTTCACTCTGCTATGAATCACCACTTAGCTGTTTGCCAAAATCTTTGTATTCTGTTTAGTGACAATTTTATATGGGGATCAACTGGGTAATTTTAAAATTCACTTCTGGTCCTTTTCTTTGGAGATTCGTATCAATTAATTTGACCAGTTGTCAACTAAATATGAAAACTTAATCTTCCATTGTAGATGATGTTTTAAATACATATTAACTTAGAGTTAAATTATGCTTTTTGAAGAATTTAGATGGCATTACTGTTCCAAAAATTTTAGGTATTAATAAATTCTAAGGAATTAGTAGCTATGCAGTGGCGGGGGGGAATGTCAGAATACCTTAGAAAGCTATTAAAAATGAGCTTGTGTTTAAGATCTCCCCATGGAGACTAGTTATTTTGAAATATGAAACACTTAGTTTGGTTTCATACCAATTAGTAAATGTCATTTGTGATCACTGAAAAATTACTCCTCATAGAATATCCGTCATGAAAACACAGGAATGTTTAATCATATTGAGTTCAGCTTTCTTTGCAGACAGAAATTATTTTAAATTAGAGGCTGTTGTAGTCTTACTTCTGTGTTCTGGTTGTCCATCTGCTTGGGTGTTTCCTCTGGACTGGAAAACTGGGAGCCATTATGTCTTGGACAACTCTGACCACAATGGGAAACTGAAACTGCACTAAGACTAGATAATACCTACAAGTGCAAGAATTTACCTAGATTCTAGTATTTTTAAGGTAATTAATGCAAATATGATGATTGATTCATCTATCTATATGCAGAGAGGCCTGGGTCACTGCTGTGAACTGCTCAGCTGTGAAAGGCTTTGTAAATAAAATACACTGTAGGGGTAGAATGAAGGAGACTGGGAACACTATGTGCCAGTGTGGAAACTGGAAATCAAGTTTAGGACTTGAAGGTAACTCCAGAGAGAAAGATCTGGATGGAAAGAGCTGTTCTAAGAACAAGACTGCAGCAGGGCTGGAGGATGGACTGAAGGATGGATAAGGCAGAGCGGTGAAATAAGGAAGTGGTGTTTGCATTGGTACAAATGCAGAAAGGTGGGCTAAGATTAGATCTTGTTGAAAACAGTTGAGGTAAGACTGGAATGGAAACCATGAAGGTTTTTCTTTATCAGAGTGGCAGTGTTTTGATTACATTATAATCATTACAGAATGAGGTTAAATAAAGTTGTCTTCCAAAGTCCTAGTCCATTTAGGGTTTTATACCAAATTGATTAAAATATTTCTGATTTGCTTTAGATACTCAAAAGTGAACAGCATATATGAAATTCTGCTAAATTCCAGGGGTGCAACTGAGCAGAGACTGACGTGGGCTTTGGCTAGATCTCTGTATAATCCATCCCAGCCTTTTAAATTCTTACTTCGTGTATCTGTGTCTCTTCAAAACTAAAGCTACACTGAGGTTCTTTCTGTCCAGATAAGGTAGTATGTTATTGTTAAACGCCTCTCCCAGACTGTAATTCTATTTGTGGTTTGTACTGTTGACTGTTGATTGTTAACAGGTTCTGCAGTAATGCAATTAGGTGATCCAAGAAGAACATACAAAGCATTAATAAGCCACATGTGCATAGAGCAGAGTGAAAAATATGATTGACTAGCCATGATACTCATCTAAATAAAATAATTCATTTTGCCTCTTTCTCAGGTTAAAAATCTTCTCTGTCTTAATCTTCTCAGAAAAAAATCAATGCCTCATCGTGTTCTTGATCTGCTACTCAGTGCCACGTGAAATTCTGCGTTATCGTACATTGTCACACTTATGGCAACAAAAAGATTTAAAGCTTTGGATAAGCTTGAAATGACATTGGAAATTGAACAGTATGTGGCATTAGAAAAGAGAAATCTTGCATCAAAATACTGCAGTTCTTGGATGATGAATAATGTTGTCTGTATGGAAGGAGAGGTGCACTCAGCTGCTTATTCTTCTCTTTCACCTCCCTTCTGTCCTTCTGCAGGCAGCACCTCCAGTAAATTCCCATTTGTGTGAAGGGTTCAGAGTGCATTGCTGGCTGACAGCTGAGGTGAGGGGTGGGGACTGCCTTTTTTCAGTGGTTGAGCTGGCTCCCAGTGTCTGTGTTAGTTGCAGGCAAAGCTAGGCACAGTATTTCTTTTCTGCAGAGGACTTCAGATTTTTTTTTCCTTCATGGTAAAGTTTTTGTATGATACAGCTTTGCCCATTGGATTTAAAAGGGACTTATCTTTTTTTTTTTTTTTAAGCCCAGAAATATAAAATCTATTTCTATAAATGTAGAACCTGCAAGAAAAAGAGGTCAGTTTTGTCATGCTTCTCCCAGTGGACAAATTTACAAGAGGATTTGGAAGACTTAGATTGCTGTCAGGGTGTGGGTAACACTGCCAGCACTGAAGGCATGTTTGGGTGTATACATGTGTTTGCTTGCTTCCAAGCTGGCCTCAGTGAAACTTGATGAAAATGACAGCACAAATCCATTGTTGTATTCTCCAGGAACTGGAAGAAGAACTAGGAAAGGAAAATGGAGCATAAAGAGTGTCTTCTGGCTGATTCCCGAGCAGCCTAGTGTGGTAAACCCTCCTTTGAGCAAGCAGGTGGATTAGGGCATCTCCAGCAGTTCTGGCAACCTACAGTTCTTCACCAAATTATCTGCAGACTTTCCTGTAGGTGTGTGATACAATGAATTTGAACTTTGTATTAAGAACAAAAAAATGTTTTAAAATTCTTTCCATCAGCAAATCTGACCTTGATGGAGGTCTGTCTGTAGTTGAGTATGAAATATTAGCTAAAAAGAATTAAAAATAAAATAGCTTCCTAAAGTTCATTCCTTTTAAATACTTGAGGGCACTTCAGGGCTGTTGACAATATATGTACAGATTCCAGAAATGAGATGTTGTCACATGCATAGGTAATTATTATCTTGTTGCAAAGACTAGCAGGAGAACAAGAAAACCCAGATGGCTTTTGGTAGATATTTAAATCATTCAGAGCATACCATTTAAAGGATTTTTTTTTTCTGAGATAGGATTTTTTGTTTTTTTTGTAAAGAGAGAAAAACACATTATAACACTTCAGCAGCTAATTCCTAATGTTAATTGTTAAGACTGAGTTAAAAGTGAAACTTGGCATTTCTGTTTTGTAATGGCTTTGTTGAATCATCTAATAGAGTGAGCACGTACGTAATGACATTGTGAGGTGGGAAAAAACATCTGGTCACAAGCTTTTGTCCAAATACCAAAATTAGTAATGAGATTTGGTGTCCTTATACTTCTGTTCTTCAGTAATGGGGCTTGAATCAGCAGGTGCAAGTCGGGGTTGCTTAAGGACAGGAGAGGTGCTGCAATCTTGCTTTCTGCTCTCTAAACTTCATCAGAAAGGGACAACTGTGTTAAATAGAGAAGCCACAACTTCAGATGTGAACTGGTTTGTTATCAGTAAGGGCTTTAGAGATTGGTCAAATTGTGTATGAGGTGAGAGAAGCATTTTAAGAAGCTTAATTTGGCTCAGAAGCTCCCATTTCCATGTTGCCTGACTAGGTTTTTAAATTTTATATCACTTCTACTCTGACTTTATACTTTTCCTACACTCAAATAGAGCATTGTAGGATAAAATTTGTAATTGTTATGGGCTAGTCAGTCTGGCTGATCTGTCCTCAGAGGAGCCAGATACTTTCTTTGAAATTGCTGTCACGTTGATAGCCTAAGGCTTGGTAAACTTTGGAACATTGCTTGATGTTTCATGAGGTAATTCTTTACAACAGTTCCTGATGCCTTTCTGTCCCATTAGCTCCTAGCCATCTGTTGCTTTGATTACACTATTATGGTGAATAAGTGTTTTGGCAAGCTATTTAGCTGTGTTGAAAAATCTTGTTTCTTTGCTTTCTAGTATTTTATTGCTACTGTTTTTTTTATTTTTTCCCTCCTCAACCTTTGTAGTGCGATGCTTCTTGCTATTTCCTTCCTGTTATTCTGAGAAACAAAAGGCTGACCTAGTTTGAGGACATGATGGGGTTTATAACTGTGCTTTGTGGCAGTTCTTATTTCATGTGAAAGTCCTTCTACCTTCATGTGAAAGGGGTTGTGTATTTCAAACATGGGCTTACAGAAGGCAGGTGTTATAACCTAACCATATTTAAATGTTTGGCTTTGGGACTCTTGCCTCTTAAGGCTTAAAATGTTCTTTTCTAATCTAGGCAATCTGTTACATCAGTATTACCTATGATATTTCTATAGCAAATCATAATATTTTACTCCTCCCAACAGTGCAAAGGCCAAAACAGGAAGATCTGCGATATCATTAGAAAGAAGCCTGTATTCTGTGGCTTTACATTGTCAATTTGACCTTTTCATTTATTGCTCAGGTTTTAGAAATGAACAGAGTAAAAGACAGATGGGTTGAGAATGAACACAGAGTTGAGCTTCCCTACGCAGGTTCATTTTTAGGAGTAGTGATATATCAATTAATTTTTTTTAGACATGGACATTTGGATATGGAATAAAATACTGTTTTTAGACTGAAACTGGATTTCATTGGCATTTAATTTCTACTTCTAGTTTTTTGTTACTTTTTCTACAATTAAAATAGCTGAGTTATACCTCAAAGCAAGAATTCCAGCTATTCTCAGTAAGTTATTAATTCTGCTCAGTAGGTTATTTTGCCTTGACTGTGACTTAGGTGGCCAAGCGTTCTTCACTGCTTACCTGCTTGAGCTCTTTAAATTGAACTGCAGCTTTTCTTGGAGTAACTTTTAATATTTTAGCTTCTGGTGTCTGTAAGAGATAACTAAGAACTGGGTAGCTGCAAGTGTGTGCAAAACTTTCTAAATCACTTGGTCTTCAAGTAGTACTTGTCGTTAGGGATGGTGATGGTATTTATGGGAAAATTATTGGAGGGAGGCAGCGTGTTGTAATGGTAGTGAGAGGGGAGAAGGGGCAAAAACTGTAAAGGAACATCTGACTGGGGATTTTTAGCCTCTCAAAGGGGTCTTTTTTGGACTTTGTAAAGCTGTGCTGTGTTGGAAATTGCAACTGCTATCTCCTACAAAGAGGAGGAGCTGTATGAAATAAACTTGAAAAAGGAAGTGAAATAGTTCCCAATATAGCAAATCTTCTGTCAAATGAAATTAGTTAATACTAAATGTCAGTGAAAGATGCTCAGAAGTATAATCTGGAAACTGTTTTTGCACTTACTCTATAAGGACTACAATAGTATTTTGTATTCCTTTTCAGAGAGTATGCATTAGTTTACGAGTTTGGTTGTTTCAGTGCACATCCTGTTCTGCGATTGTTGTGTTTTAGTGTTGATTATTTCTTGATGGTTAGGGAATGTTGTGGTATTCCATGCTCACCACCTTGTCAGACCACTCTGTTTAAGTGATTCCTGGACTAATTAGTAATTATGGATCTTCCTTCAACTAAGCAATGTATGTAATTCTTTTTGAGCTGGGTTGCACTTTTACTGCTTGTGTATGGGATGTGGTGTATGTTTTGCGTAAGAGGTAACAATGTGACAGCACAATGAAATCACAGCTGCTGAGTTATCT
>WAAE01007702.1:4683-27607 GCA_013400495.1 Nicator chloris
AGGCAGCGGAGGGCGGCGGGCCGGGGCGGGGCGCGGAGCCTGCGCCTCTCTGGCCTCTCTGTCGGCGCGGAGCCAGCGCGGGGATGCCGCCGCCTGCGGGGACGGCGCCGAGCGGTGCGGCGCGGTGCCCGAGCCCCGCGGGGAGGCTGGCGGCGGCCGCCGTGTGCCTGGGCGCCGTGGGCAGCCTGGGCTCCTGCAGCAACCTGCTGGTGCTGCTGCTCCTCCGGGCGCTGCGCTCCCCCATCAACCTGCTGCTGCTCAACATCGCGCTGAGCGACCTGCTGGGCTGCGCCCTGGGCACCCCGCACGGGCTGGCCGCGGGGGCCGCCGCCGCTCCGGGGGCCGCCTGCGCCGGGCACGGCTTCGCCACCGCCCTCTGCGGTGAGTGCGACCCGGGGGCTGCGGGGGCTGCACCGCGGAGCCGACGGCACGGATGTGCCCGGGGGGAGGCGACGGGAGAGCCGGGACAGCGCCGGGGAGAGGACGGGAGAGCACGGGCAGCTCCGGGGAGAGGACGGGACAGCCGGGACAGCTCCGGGGAGAGGACGGGAGACCGCCGGCAGCTCCGGGGAGAGGACGGGAGACCGCCGGCAGCTCCGGGGGGAGGACGGGAGAGCACGGGCAGCTCCGGGGGGGGGACGGGGCAGCCCGGGAAGCTCCGGGGAGAGGACGGACAGTCCGGACGGGTCCGGGGAGAGGACGGGACAGCCGGGGCACGTCCGGGGAGTGCCCCGGCAGGTCCGGGGAGGACAGGGGAGGCAAGGGCCAGCCCCGCAGCGGGTGCACAGCCCCACAGCCGCAGTGCGGTGGGTGAGTGCCCGGCTGCGCGCAGGCGGGAGAGCGGCGGGAGCGATGAAGCTCGGGCTGTGCGTGGGACACCCGCGACACCCGGCACGCCAGGAGCACAGGGCTGGGGTGAAACTTTCCCGGCTTCAGTGGTTGTTTGGCTGGAAAAAGCCCAGAAGCCCCCAGGCAGCGTTAAGTGTGAGTCCTCATTCAGGCTCCACAGCGTGTTTCCAGAGGCTGCGGAAGAGCTCTACAAACTTTAAAGGATGAAAACGGAGCATAGAATCAGCCTCGTTTAGGCTAGAAAAGACCTTTAAGCTCATCGAGGTCAATTACTAACGCAGCGCTGCCAGGGCCCCCACTAAACCCTGTCCCTGAGTGCCACATCTCAGCACGGGCAGCTCGGAGCCTCCACAGCAGCGATTTCTTGCACATCTGGTGGCTTCCAGCCCTGACCACAGACCCCGCTGCGGGACTGGGAGCACTGGGCAGGACCGGCCGGCAGAAAAGAGCAGCCCTGCACTTTACCCAGCCCTGTCCTCCCCTGCCAGCCGGGCACACAGAGGGAGAGCCCCAGGGCAGCGCAGGCAGCAGGGGGGCTGTGGGGACAGCAGGTACAACATATATCCTGTTATACATAGCAACAGCTCATGTGTTCAGGCTTCGCAGTGCTGACAGTCTCTCCCAGCCTGCTGTACCACTGCAGACGCTGGCACACACCGGTGGGGCTCTCCCCCAGGCAGCATTCACATGGAGCAGAGGCTTTACCAGCAGAGCATCCCTCTGCCCATCAGTACAGACCTGAACAACCCCAGGAACACAGCTTAGCCTGGCACCCAGGCTTCACACAGCCACTTGGGAGACACTGACACTGCTTATGCACACTCTAAAGAGATACTTGCAGCAGCTGCAGTTTGTATGTTTGCTGCCATCTCTTGCCCTCACAAAGTTATACAGGGTAACAAGCCAAATTTGTGCACATGAAACCTTTACTTGGCAAGGCAAGTTCAGCAGAAGTGTCTCAGCATCCAGCAACATCCCCTTGTACAGGCCAGCATCGCTGCCACAATGCAGCCTGGGAGGTGTGTGTGCAGGGAAATTGCAAACTCTTAAAACAGCTTTAGAAATTACCTCCCCTCCAGCATTTCTGCATGCAAAAGAAGCCTTTGATTTGCTGCTGGTGGTTTTATTGCCCCATTGGTGTCTGCTGACAGTACCCCAATTGCAGGAGACCCATGACTGTCTCTGCAAAGGCTCACGAGCTGCCTGCCCCCCTGAGGGGGGCACACCGGGGCACTTGCTGGCACAGGGGGCTCCAGAGCATGGGTTTTATCTACAGCTCTTCGTTATGCAGAGCATGACATCCTTATGAAAACCCTGTGGGGCTGCACTTCCCCAAGAAGGGTTCAGAAGGCTGCACCTCGGAGCTGGCAGAGGAGCACCAGATCAGCTCCACACTTTGGGCAAATCCAGATATTAATCTCGAATTTTACAGGTGCAGCAAGAACCAAATCTGATGGAGAAGCCAGGATTTTGCTGCAGGTCACACACACACACACACATGTGTCCATCCAGATAGATGTGCTTAATTACATTTATAACTGACTGGCTCTGGCTGGACACCTGTTGAAACACCCCTGGCTTTTGGTGAGTGGGGTCAGGCTCTCAGCACCTCTTGCCCTTAGGGGGACACCTCCAGTCCCAGTCCTTGCCTGCCTTGTTTCCAAAGCCAGTGCCATCAGTCTCTTTCATAGCTTGAAATATTTTGGGGGGAGACAGAGCAAAGCCTTCATTCATTCATTTTTTGCTGATACAAGTGTCTGGTTTGGTACAGGCATCATCTGGCTCATCTCCCTGGCTGTGCTGTTGTAGGAGCGTTGCTGCACCCTGAGCAGAACAGCAGAGCCTGACACCACAAACTACAGGAAATCATGGACAGGCATCATCCTGTCCTGGACATACTCCTTGCTCTGGACTGTTCCCCCACTTTTTGGCTGGAGCAGCTACGGGCCAGAAGGATCAGGGATAACCTGCTCTGTGAACTGGCATTCCAAGGATGCCAACAACGTATCCTACATCATCTGTCTTTTCATCTTTTGCCTCGTAATCCCTTTTGCCATCATTGTCTATTCCTATGGGAAGCTGCTCTGTGCTGTCAGACAGGTAAGTTGATTCCTCAGCTGCCTTTTGACTATGACCCCAAACCAGGCAGAAGCTGATGGTCACCATTTTCCACCTTCAGAACTCCTCTGTGTCAGATGTGCTGCCACCCCTGGAAACTGCCTCTCCTGTGACTGTCCTGGTGACAGGCTCCAGTCCACCAGGGCTTTAAAAGTCTTACTCAGGTGTGTACAGCTGGAGGTGATGCCTTGGAGTGGCTCCCTAGAACAGGGGCTGGACAAGATTAAGAGCATGAAGTGGGGATTTATTAAAGGCCTTCAACAGATACACCTTGGGCAGTCAGAAGCCTCCCAGAGGCTACACCCAAGCTGGACCATGGTCATGAGTTTTTCAGACAGAAATAAGTTTGGTCCATTTGCATATCAGGGGTTAATGCTCCAATTACAGCTTCAGCTAATGAAGTCATTTACCCCCAGTTTGCTCCCCCCCAAATCACTTTTGTTTACATTTTTCAGGGCCTGAGGCAGTGAGGTGTCCTTTTGTTCCAGGCCCAGAGGAATTGTTTTGTGTGAATAAAACAGAACAGCAGCTGACAGGCTATGGAGTTTTAGAGTTACAGCCTAAAGCAGTACAGCATCTGGAAAATATAAAAGCTAAATCCTGAGGCATCAGAGGTCCCTATGACAGCATCACAGATGAGGGAAGTTTGCCGCTCTAGATACCTCAAATTACCCCTAATTAAAACTAGGAAAGGTTTACCTACCTTGATGAGATTGGTCCTAGGATCTAAATCTGCAGGAATGCTATGAAGAGGTGAGCCTTATCAGCAGGTCCAGCAGCTGCATGGTCAGTGGAGAGTGCGGGAGCTGTGATTTCTGACTTCTATTCTAAAAGCAGAAAAGTGGACCCTGCAAAAAAAGCCTGCTAAAAAATAGTCACATATAACCAAGGTGCTGGTGGGATCGGGCAAAGCAGGAAGATGTAACTTAAACTGTAAGACAGACCCATGACATGAAGCAGATAACCCTGGACACAAGGCAAAGCCAGTCCATAAATGACCATGAGCTTCTTTTGCCAAGGTAAGGAATATTAGCTTTAAATATTGCTACTCCAGTGGAACATTTGGTACCAAACACCATCAGGGCAGCACCATCAGGCAGCTGGAAATGCCAATGCAGAGGTTTTTCCTCCTTTGTGAAGAACATCTGCCTTTAGCCATGAGTCCCAGGGAGTGATGGACCCACTGGCTGCTCATGGCACGGAGATGCTGGGAGAGACTGGTGAGCATGGCAGCCCCTCCTTGGGCAGTCTGTGGGCAGGCAAGGACTCTCTCCCAGCACAAAGGGATCCTTCACCCCCTGAACACCTCCACGCTGGGTCCCTGCACCCTGGGAGCCCACCCCGGGCTGGGCTGCAGCTCCAGCAGTGTTACCAGACCTGGCTGGGGCTCACCTCGTGCAGCAAGCACCTCAAGGATAAGAAGGAATCAGATAAAGATCACTGTGTGAGCCACATTTGCAGATGTAAACATTTAATTTAAGCTCGTTATTGCTCAGGGACTTTGAGCAAAAGCAGATTAAATCAGTGGAGATGTTCAAATGAATCCTCGTACACCCTGCAGCCCGTTGGCTTGGTACAAATACCTTTCATTCCCCACAAAAGGCAGCTCAGTCCTCTCTGGTCACCCCTGGCTGGCAACAGCTGCTTCTCCTGCACCCCCATGGACCTGTCTCCTGAGTGCAGGCAAGGGCCGGATTTCATAGCACTTTGGTGGTTTCCCAGCTTTTAAAGTTAAAAATACTGTTTCAGGGGTGCTGCTTGTCACAAGGTATTCACAGCAGCTGGGGCTGGAGCAGGCCCTGCTTTGCAAGAGAGGCTCCTCCTCCCCAAAGTTCCCCCAAGGGCAAGAAAGAGCGAGCAAACCTGCTTTCCTGTGAAGGTTGTGCTGATGTGTCAGTGATCCCCACAGCCTGGACAAGCTCTCCTGGCTCTGCCCTCTCCAGTGCCAACTGAACATTTATTTCTGCTGGAGCTGCACCTGTGCAGCAGCACTGAAGGGTGGCAGTTTGACATTAAAGACTCTTCCCACTGATGCAGGCATCACGTGCAGTGTTACATTTGGGCTCAGGAGAGCTGTCTGTCTTCAGGACAGCTGTGGACATGAACCAGGACCAGTTACAGCAACAGAGCTCAGCAGCTTTAGCAGAGCCCTCTGTGAATGCAGTGAGCAACGGGATCTCTTCCGTGAACTGCTCCACCAGGGACCACAGTGGCATGGAAGAGGGACAGGGTGGTGGCAGGGGCTGTTACCCTCCCTGGCAGATGGGTGACAACTCTAAAGGTCAGGAGCTGTCTTTCCTGTGCTTTCTGGTCCTGCAGAAACCCCAAAACCTGGGGAAAATATGTGAAAATTGTCCTGTCTGGTTCTAAATTATCCTCTCAGGAAGGGGGATTTTCCATGAAGAGGGAAAGTCAGAAGTGGATGATCCCATGGATTCACCTGGGCTCATTTGGGAAGCCAGGAGAGAGGGGAGGTGCAGGGGCAGAAGCCTCAGAGCCTCCTGCCTCCCATCCCCAGTCCATGCCTGTTCCTGACCCAGGCTGCTCCCAGCTGCTTGTGCTGCTGCCCAGGGTCCCCCAGGGCAGCAAGGTGCAGAAGCCACAAAATCCCTGGTGTGTGTAAGAGAGAGAGAAAAAAAATGAACAAAATAAGCTTCACATGCCAGCTTAGCATTTAAGGAACTGAAAAACAGACATTTGTGCTTTTAGTGGATCCTAAATTATAGGCAACACTCTGTAAGCCTTTAATGGTGCTTTCAGCTCCTGCCATGGATATCTGCCTGTAACTGAGATGATCTGCACCACTTACAGGAGTAAAACTGTGCTGGGAGATCAGGGTGTTTGGTCTCAGCCAGGCATGAAAAATTGTATCCTTTCACTTGACATTTGTGTTTTCATGCTCTGATTTCTGACCTGATTGTCATCACAGAGATACGCAGGGATGCTCAAACTCCTGGAAATGGGTCCAGGCTCCCATTCCCATTCCAACTGTGACCTTGAAGTATTGCTTCAAAGTCACAGTTTCCTTAAGCTTGAAGAAAATTTTCACCACTGAGAGCAGATCTGTTTTCCCTCCCATGTCTTGTTTGAGGCTGGCAGGGAATGGCCAGAGGGAAGGGTTTGCTCTGAGCCATTTAAAAGGAAAACCACGGAGCTGGGATGTACTACAGCACACTCTGACAATAAATCTGAATTCAGATAACAACCATTAGCAAATGGGGGCTGTCTAGGATTCCAATCTGAGCTTTAGTCTGAATTATCTCATTTCTGAGAAGGCTTTCTGCTTTGACACAGGTTTCATAGCTCTCCTGTGAAGGATTGTGCAGGGTCCAAGCAGAAGCAAAAAGAAGGCTGCTGCTTTCCTGGGGAAGCAAGAGCACGATGCAGGTGTGCCCTGGCAGACAGCTGGCTGAGGGGGTTCATCTCTACTTCCTTGGCCTCACCACAGTGCCCCAGGGCATGGCAGGAGGTGGCTGTGCCCTCCGTGTGCAGTCCCATTCCTGAAAGGCAGAAATCTGCCAGCTGGGGTTCGCTGCAGAGAGCAGGGATGCTTGAGGATGGCCTTGGTTTTGTGAGCAGAGCCCTGTGTTACTGCCCCTCCAGCTGGGTGTGCAGCTCCAGAGGAGTTCACAGGACCCATGCTCCTTGCCACAGCAGAGAAGCTGCAATCGCTCAGCTCAGATCACTTTGGGAGAATGACAGAATTTATGGAGGTTTGGAAATGCCAGAAGTGAAGCAGAGCCTGGGAGGCAGCGGGCAGCCAGGCTGAGCCAGCTGGGGGAGCAGAACAGCAGAGCAGCCTCTGACTCTGCAGAGCCCGGTGCCCTGGGAGGGGCTGGCAGCCAGAGCAGGGGCAGAGGCTGTCGGGGGAAGCTGTTCCAGTGCTGCTTGCAGCAGGGCAAACGCTCTGCAGTGCAGCTGGGCAGTGCAGGGAGCCTGTGTTCACCCTCATCCAAAACCCACGGCTGGTTTGAAAACTTGGTCACGTCTGTAACTTCTGCAGAACCCCTCCAGCCAGCAGAAACAGTGCCTGGGGACTCCCAAAGGCAGCTCTGGCAATGCAAACAGTTACTGGGCTGCCAAGAAACGGTAGTTTAGAATTTCTTCTAGTACCAGTACTAGATTAGATAGTACTGTGGGAAGAGTCTTTAATGTCAAACTGCCACCCTTCAGTGCTGCTGCACAGGTGCAGCTCCAGCAGAAATAAATGTTCAGTTGGCACTGGAGAGGGCAGAGCCAGGAGAGCTTGTCCAGGCTGTGGGGATCACTGACACATCAGCACAACCTTCACAGGAAAGCAGGTTTGCTCGCTCTTTCTTGCCCTTGGAGGAGCTTTGGGGAGGAGGAGCCTCTCTTGCAAAGCAGGGCCTGCTCCAGCCCCAGCTGCTGTGAATACCTTGTGACAAGCAGCACCCCTGAAACAGTATTTTTAACTTTAAAAGCTGGAAAACCACCAAAGTGCTATGAAATCCAGCCCTTGCCTGCACTCAGGAGACAGGTCCATGGGGGTGCAGGAGAAGCAGCTGTTCCCAGCCAGGGGTGACCAGAGAGGACTGAGCTGCCTTTTGTGGGGAATGAAAGATATTTGTACCAATTAGATAGACTAGATAGATAGATAGATTAGATAGAATAGATTAGATAGATAGATAGATTAGATAGTTAGATTAATAGGTACTACTAGTACTAGAACCAGCATTGGGTTCACCCCGAGCTCGGGGATGCCCTGCAGAATGAGGGGCTCTCCCTGGGCCATCCTGTGTTTCAGCACTTTGCACAGCCCCAGGAGTGGTGTGGAAAGATGCCCAGTGAAGGCCTGCCTGAGCAAACCACCTGGTCAAACATGGTCTGCATGCCAGGTTCTGGCTGGAAACAGCCAGCTCACTGAAAGCAACACACAGGCAGAATTCACGAACCCTGCAGGAGACAACCATTCTGCTACCAGCTTTTGGAACAGCTGTAGTCAGCACATGCAACCTTAAAAAAAGCTTGCTGGAAACATTTTGTGAGCCCAGGGGTTAGAAAGTCCTTAGAGTCATTGACTTGGCTGAGTCCTCTCACATGACTTGTCACAATGCAAATACAATCGATTCCAGCTTTTGTGTCACTGTATTACAGTGTGGTTGGGGTTTTTTTTCCCTTTAATTCACAGACCACCTACTCTTCTATTGTCTCCTTGACAAATGAGTCTGAGGGCCTGCCTTCAAATCATTGACCAGTGTCCATCCAAGCAGATTGGTGTGAGGCTCAGTATTCTGCTTTTCTGCACAGACTCCTGCCCTGGGCTGAGTCAAATCTGCTTCGAGCAGTACTCAGAGGCAAGGCAGGAAAAGCCAAGACCTTGGCGTGGTTTCCACCAGCCCTCTGCCCCCTTGGTCCCTCATGTGTTACGGAAAAGAAAAAAGTGCAGCAAGGAGGCATCTGATGTGTTAAATGTTAATTTCATTATGTCAATTAGCAAGTCCAGCAGTTTCTAATGCTGGGGTAATAGCTTTGAACAGCATGGGCAGGAGAAACAGGGGAGAACAGCACTGTTTTCCAGCCATTCCCTTCCACTGGCAGGAAGGGGAAGGGGTGGTTACACTGCTCCTTCAGCATCCACCTGGACAGTGGGGATAGCTCCCATAAAGTGGGGCATGAGAGACAGACACATTCCCAAAGGCAGCCATGTGACAGCAATGGTAACAGACACATTCCCAAAGGCAGCAATGTGACAGCAATCGTGACAGACACATTCCCAAAGGCAGCAATGTGACAGCAATGGTGACAGACACATTCCCAAAGGCAGCAATCGTACCCCCAGTCGTGACAGACACATTCCCAAAGGCAGCAGTGGTGACAGACACATTCCCAAAGGCAGCAATGGTGACAGACACATTCCCAAAGGCAGCAATCGTACCCCCAGTCGTGACAGACACATTCCCAAAGGCAGCAATGGTGACAGCAATCGTGACAGACACATTCCCAAAGGCAGCCATATCATGACAGACACATTCCCAAAGGCAGCAATGGTGACAGACACATTCCCAAAGGCAGCAATCGTGCCCCCAATCATGACAGACACATTCCCAAAGGCAGCCATGTGACAGCTCAAGCACAGGAACACCTCAGACACCAGGGAAGGGAACATCAGTCGTGAGACAGCTCAAGAAGCGCTGCAGGAACCGTGCAGGTCAGCGATCCAGGAGGGAAATCACCCTGGCTCAGTCCTCCCACACGCAGGATAACCAAGGAATGGCTGTCTTGGCTGCAGTCGAGATCAATCCCAGGGCGAATGTGGCGGGGACGTTTCTGTGTTTCCCCACTGGGGTGGCAGCAGGAGCTCTGCCCGTTCCAGATGCTGCACATCTGGAGCTCTGCCCGTTCCAGATGCTCGTGGTTGGTCTGGCTGCAGGTTCCCCTTCTCAGACTGCAGGAAGGACTCTTCCTTCTGTGGCACTGGGACATCTGATACCTTCGTGTGATGCCTTTTTGGGCTACCTAAAAACAGAGGCCGGACAGAATTAAGGGAATAAAAAGCAGTTCTATTTATGGAAGGGCCTTCAGGTACATTTAGGGCAGACAAAGCCCCCCAGGGGCTGCACCCAAAATGGACAATGGGTCACAGGTTTTCACACTTTTATAAGTTTGGTCCATTTGCATATGGGGGGTTAATCTTCCAATTACAGCTTCAGGTAATGAAGGCATTTAGCCCAAGTTTGCTCCCCCAAGTCACTTTTGTTTCCATCTCTCATGCCCTGAGGCACTGAGGTGTCCTTGATTGCCAGGTCTGGAGAGGAATTGTTGTGTCTGACCCAAATGGGACAGCAGTGGCTAACACTGTATCTGGAGTTTAGAGCTATACACTAAAGAATTGCAGGATTACAAGTATATGAAAAATATAAAAGCTCAAGTCCTAAGGCATCACATGAATACAAAGCACACGTACAAGGAGGGCCAGAGCCCAGGTTCTGGCTCTGGAACAATGGGCAGCACTTCCCCCTCTTCAGGATGCTGTGATTCCCTGGAGGATTTGCCTGAAGAGGGGCACTGCCTGTCCTCAGCTTCTCCAGAGAGATGGAGGGGACAGACCTCGTGCATGATTTGTCCAGCAGCAGCCACCCACCTGATGGACACATTAAGGACTTTTCTAGTTGAAAACAAGGCAGCTGTGGTTTGGTTTTTCTCCTGTAGCACAAATATTTTTCCACAGGTGCTTCCAAAGCTCAGCAGTGTCTGAGCACAGGCAGTGAGGGAAGCAGAGCCTGGCAGAGCTCTCTCCCTTAGGACAGCAGGGAGCAGCCGTGCCCTGCAGCCTGAGCTGCAGTGTGTTCTCTCCTGCCCTGAGAGCACATGGCCCCTCCCCTGGCTCTTCCTGGTGCTCTGCTGTGTGTCACAGGTCACACTTGAGAAGACCTCCACTCTCTGTGAGAAGAACACACTCTCAGCACAGTCATTACTCATTAAAGAATCAGTGCAAGATGCAGAAGGAGGGGGGCCAAGCCGGTGTGAACACTGCTGAGATGTTTTAATAACCATCCTCACTGGCAGATGGGCTGTGCAGATCCAGAACTCCAGAGGACATCCCTGCACAGGAAGCCCCCAGGCTGGCAGCACCGTGGCTGTGTCACAGGGAACTCAGGGCTGAGGAGAATGAGGCCACCCTTACAGCCCAGCACTCCCCTAGCAGCGCTCGGTGCCCGCACTCGGTGCTCTAACCTTTGCAAACAACACCCAGGATGGATTGTTGTAATGGTCTGGTACTTGAAATTAAAAATGAACCCCCTTTAGTGATGACAGGACCTCTCCTTACAGCCCTCTGTGTTTATAACAGCAAGGGAGGGACTGAACTGAGATTTAAATTTTGATCTTAAATCATATGGTTCACCCTTGAGAGGACAGAGGTGGGTGTGGGAGGATGCTGTGAGCACTTGAAGGATCTCTGAGCCAGGGAGCTCCTCCCTTGCACAGCACAAGGCCCTCACTGGCTCCTCTAGCACCTTCCAAGCCCTCTCGGAAATGAGAAAAATCACTGCTGCAGAGGTGAAAGACATCATCAGCACAGCAGATGGAAATGGATTTCTTCTCTCTCTCCTCTCACCTCCCTATAAGCTCTGGCAGAGGTGTGTGTTAATCCTGGAAACAGCAGCTTCCATCAGTAGTGGATGGTCCCTGCATGGGCTGTGTGATCCCCTGCCAGCCTGAGACTACCTTCCTTTGCTTATAGCCAGCTTTGAGTGCTTTTGGCCAGATTTCCACAGTACCATTCTAGTTAATTCACTTACCACAGGAGATTTTCCACAGGCTGCGTTTCCGGGAAAAGAAAAGATGGTTTGCAGAGGCAAATCTTCCCCCAGCTCTCAGTGCTGGGCAGCACCAGGAGCACAGCCCCAGGGGCAGAAGTTTTGTTTGGACCCACCAAACCAGTGGGTGCCCTCTTTGTGTGAACAGGCAAACTTGGGATGCTTTGGTGCACACCCAGCTCGTTCAGGTAGATGAACACACCCTGTATTTCAGTTCAAAGCTGAGGCAGAGGCATCAGTGGGGTTTGGAGCACATTTTGGACATCATGAATGGCACATTTGTCATCTGGTTCCCTTTCCCTAGCACAGCCAAGGGAGGTGGAGGTCTCCACAGCATTCCAAAAGCAAGGAAGTGCTCAGGGCAACCCAAACTGTGCGTCAATAACTGAGGGAGGAAAAGGTAAAACAGCACAGGAGAAAGGCAGGGGGAAAGGAAATGTTGGACTAGAAAAATCAGTAACTCATGTGGACTGTTGTCAAGCTGGAGTGATACAAACGTGCTGGTGTGGCTGAGGATTTCTCTGCCTTTCCACATGCCCTCAGAAGAGAGGGGCAGGTCACAGACATCTGCTCCTGAATCTCTGCTTGGGCAAGGAGTGGGCACGGGGCAGTGCAGGGGAGCCCAGAGACCCCAAGCAGGGAAAGCAGAGCACCTCCTGAGTGAAGCCAAACTCGAGGCTCAGCTCCCTCAGCCCAGCACCTCTTCTGCAAAAGGAGGATGGAATTCTGCTTGAAATTATTCAGCAGTTGGAGGCAAAGGCAACTCCTAACAGATGTTTTATTCCTTCCCGTGCATAAGGTGTTCCATTATCCATAAAAATACACTCAGTCCCAGGCAAGAAACCAAGAGTCAGGAACGCTGTGGTTGTGGAAGGAAGGTGCAAGGCTCTCCACAGCCCTCAGACAGGCTTGCTTCTGCCCTGGAAATCCTGAGGAAGGATTCCCAGACTTGAGAATAATTGTGGGGGTTGCCCTTGAAACCAATACCACTGTTTTAAATCAGTTCCCATCTCCACTCTCCCCTGCCAGCTGAGCTTTGCTGGGTGTGCAGCTGGGGCTGGCAGAGCCCCCAGTTTAGCCAAGGCAGAGCAGGAAGCCCTGCTGCCCCTGCAGGAAAAGGTGCTGCCTTTTCTGTGACTTTCAGAGGACTGATAAACCCTTTTCATGTCACATCTTTTACAAAGCATCACCCCCACCTCACACTCCCTCATAGCCCCAAAGCATGCAGAGATATAGATATAGATTATAGATAGAGATTACAGATAGAGATTATATAGCTATAGATTAGATATATAGATAGATATAGATACAGACATAGATACAGATATAGATAGATATAGATATAGATATAGATTATATAGATATAGATGATAGAGATATAGATATAGATATAGATGATAGAGATAGAGATAGAGATAGAGATGAGATAGAGATAGAGATAGAGATATAGATATAGATACAGATATAGATGCAGATATAGATACAGATATAGATATAGATGATATATAGATATAGATGGTATAGATATAGATATAGATATAGATATAGATATAGATATAGATATAGATATAGATATAGATATAGATATATACAGATATAGATAGATATAGATATAGATGATATAGATATAGATATAGATATAGATATAGATATAGATATATAGATATAGATATATAGATATAGATATAGATATAGATATAGATGATATAGATATAAATCAGAGGGGCTTCTAATTGTCCTCTTTCATATAAGAAAATCTGTGTCCCCAACCAGTGGGGCCAGGGCTTAGTTTGTGTTGCACAAAGGGCACTACAAAAGGTTTGTCTGTCACTCAAACAAAGGAATTTAGGGTTTTGTCATCAGTGTTAAAGCTAAGCCTCAAGATATGTCAATTTACCAGATCTAGTGCAGGTAACCAGCATGCTGGGAATCTGGGAGGCAGAAGTTTCCAAGTGACAAAGCAGCAGTGGTGCTGCTTTCTGCCTCATGTCATTTTGAGTGTCCAGCTCTGCTCTTCCCTATCTGTCCCTGTGCTGACCTGCAGACTGACCTGCTGAGCTCAAGGCTGTTTTGTCACTGTTTTGTGGGGTAAAAGCCCCAGGTCTGTCAGGAGCAGAGCTCTCCTCTCAACACAAGCATCAAAACAGACATGGAACAGAGCTGGCCTCTTGCTTTCCCCACTCTCCTTTTCATGGCAAGGCACTGAATGGATGGGATTCTGAGGAATCAGTGCTTCACTGTGAATGCAGGTAACGAGTTTCCAGCTTTTATGATTCTACTTAGAGGCTTTTAAGCATAATTGAAAGGTTTGAATGTTAGGAGGGACAGAAAAAACTTCCTTAAAAATAAAATCTAACTTGTTCTTGCAACATTTCTGTATGGGAGTGTTAGCCATTGATTTCCTCTCCAAGCAGAAATATCTGTAATTAGTATTAGGACAGATCATGAATTACTGTTAAAGCAGCACTGAATGACTGCCCACTGTTTCAGAACTTCAAGGAAATTCCCAATCATCACAGAATCATAGAATGGGCTGTCTTGGGTTTGAAGGGACCTTAAAGATCACCTAATCCTAACCCCAAAGGGTTGAGGGGTTCCCCTGCAGCATTCAGTTTAGCCACCTACATTTATCAGTTCTCAGAAGCAGGGCAGATGCTGATGGGCAGGGACCACCAGGAATTCTCACATCCTCTCCAGAAGAGATCAGGCTGACCTTCAGTGCACAGGCTGTGCAGTTTAATTGCATCTCCATTAGGTTACAGGCTGGCTCCTCAGTACTTACTGAAACAACCCCAGCCATGAACTCTCCAGGGCAGAGCATAACTCAGTGTGTCTGATCTCACAGCTCTCGGGCTCGTTCTGCTCAACAGGCAGTGATGCCTGAAGGTGCTCAGCTGCTGCCACAGCCCAGGAGTGCCTGTGCAGCCCCTTTTGTCTCTGCTTTGCTCTCAGGGCTCAGCTGGCACGTTCAGGCCAGCACATGCACTTTGCTTGAGGGTTTTTTTCACTTTATCTCCCTTATTCCAGCGTTTCTCAAGGACCATCCTCTTGGTTCCATGAGTGTTGCTGTCAATCCCCCAAGCTCTCAATAGCAGGGTGTTTTCACAAAAAGACAAGAGAAAACACAGTCAGTCACTCAGCTGAGATTGTCAGATAACCCTGGAGATTGAGGAGCTCTCCACAACCTCCCAGGTGGCTCAGCTGTGCTCTCCAGGCCTGGATGTGACTGAGCAGTTTCCACACCCAGTGCTGAACACACAGATTTGACTTTCCCAGTGAAGTGATGACTCTGTTCTTTCTGCACAGTGTCAGCAACATCCACCAGGGATCTGCTGTGTCCACAGTGACCTCTGCTTAAACCTGTCCTGATTGTTTGCAGCATTAGTCACCCAGCCACATCCTCTGTCTGTGACATCCCATGCCACACCACACAAACACTTTTGGTGAGCATTTCTGCTCCTGCACTGGGAGGATGGTTGTGTACATTCCCAATTAGCGTCAGTGAAATTTTTAAAAAGGCAAATTGATCACTTCTGCAGGCTGAATCAGCACCTTGAGGTGCTTCTCTGCAGGAGAAAGCACAAACTTAGCCAGTAAAAAATCAACACCCATGGGAAGTAAGAGAAAAGAAACATTGTAAGGGCAAGATGGGGCCAGGGCTCCCAGTTCATCAGTCCTGCTAACTCAGTACACTGGGCCACACATTCAGCATGTGGAAGGCATGATACAGAGGCACAACAAATTCTAGGGAACTGAAAAAGTCATTTAGAACAAACAGAGACTCAATTTCTAGCAAACAAAACACAAAGGCTATAAAAGCACGTTTTTCATGGCTGTTTTCTATACCAAAATCTACAGAAATAGGGAGATTTGAAAAACAAACTTCTTGTACAGCAGAATTGAAGTTTAGATTTCTGACCACAGCAGAAGCATAGGACAGGTTACAGCAGGTCAGGGTACCTGCACAGCCAGGGTACCCCTGTGCTAAACTCCTGCAGTGCCATGGCTCTGTTAACCCTGAGGCAGGAACAGCCCGGCCTGAGCTTTGCTGGAAGTTATCAAGACAAAATTAAACTGGAAACCCGCGGCACCGTTCATCAGCATCACTTTTACAGAGCTCTTTGCTTTGTCCACCTGCAGGGGGTGATGTGATGCCAGGCACAGCCCACAGCGACACGGGACAGCCAAGGCACCATCTGCTGATGGCTGCAGCAACAGCTCCAGGCTGCTGGGTTGGGTTAGTTCTGCACAAGTTTTCTGCATGTGTGCCAAATATGAATAGCTAAGGTTTCCTTGACTGACCAGGGGAGCCTTGTAGTTGAAAACAAAAATGCTTCAAGGAGAGTTACAGAAGTGGGAGGATATTCAAACTTTCTGGCCCCGTGGGATGAAAATAACAATTTCCTGCTGCTGGCTAGGAAATTGAAATCTTTCCTTGCTTACCCGTGAAGCCATGCCCTGGCATCAGCAGTCTGAAAACTGCAAGCTTTTCTTTTTTAGGAAAGGCTGAAACGCTCCCAAAGTGAAGAGAGCAATGCCTGGTGGAGCTGCCCTGAGAAGGGAGCACTGCCCAGGGGGAACCCAGAGCAGCAGAGTCCCCGTGGCTCTGAGCTGAAGCCAGTGGGAAAAGCAGCTGCTCCTCCCTGTGCAGCTGCTCCTCCCTGCCCCACTGCAGCAGGATTTGCAGAGATGTGCAGAGCAAGCATCACACAGCTCCCTGTGACCCCAGCCCTGCTCAAGGTTATGAGCCCAGCCCCACACCAGCCTGATCTCCCCCCAGAAAACATCAGTAAAACATTTGTCCTCTCTGACCTTGTCTGAAGGAAGAGGTTATTGGCTTTCCTCTTCTGAAGGTGACAGAAATCAACAGAACCAAAAGGAGCTTTTGGTTTTCCTTGAGGTGCTCCACATGCAAGCCATCACCCAGCACCTGCCCCAGGTGTTTCCTGGCATGGGGGGTTGGACAGGAGGACCTCAGGAAGGCACAGAGAAACTGGGATTTGTGTGGGGATACAGTACCCTGGCAGCTGGTGCTGATGCCTTCCAGTGCCTCTCATCAGGAGCCTCAAAAACCAAGCACACATGATGAAAAATGCAGCCCCTCTCTCGTCTCCATCCTTGTTTCCACCCCAATCCAGCTGTTTGGTTTCCATCACACAGCCTAAGTTTTAGACCAAGGTGTGCCAGACTCTCAAAAAATCCCCACGCAGGGAATGCCCTACAAAATTCTTACCAGCTCCATGAGATACAATGTGAGAAGATAAATGTGAGCTTTCTGTGAATAAATCTGAGCTACTGATGCCTGCGGGTGGCTCTGAGTGAAATATTCACTTCTCACTAATGGAAATATTTTGATTAACAACGTTATTGCCTAGTGGCAAATACCACTTTTCTTTCCTTTTAAATCACAGACAAGTGTCATAAAAGATTTCATTTGCACATTAACAAGATATTTATAAAGTGCTTGGTATTTGAGTCCCCTCAGCAGGCAATTACAGATATGTTCTAGTTTTTGAACAGGTTTGGTTAGGTTTTTTAATTAGTCTCAAGGTGACTTCTAACACTCAAATACATCCCAATGGATTCCCCATAAAACTGCCTGTAATAATTAGTTCCTGGTGCTCACTGCACACTTCTCAGCACAGGCATTACACAGCAGCCAGGCCTGGTTTTCAAAACCCTGAGCACCAGGAAACAAGGGTGAGGCACAGGCCAGCAGTGTGTATGTGCAGTGCCATTGACTCTCAAGGATGTGTGAGCCCCAAGCCCAGAGGAGGAGCCTGTTGGAAATCAATTCCAATGCTGCCTTTTGCCATGGATTCAGGGAAGGAAGTTCTCTCAACCCTCTGTTAGTCATTGTCCCAGTGCCTGTGGGTACAGGGCGTTTCATCCTTGCTGGGGGGTCTCTCCTGGCAGGACTCAGGCAGTTCTGGGAGCACTGGGAGCTGCTGTCCTCTGGTCACACCAGGGCACATTGCTCCTCCTTGCCTCCTGCCCAGGATACTCCCATTAAAAGCTGGGATTTGGAGTAAGCTGGAGAAGGCTGTTGTGGATGAAGAGCACTTTTGCTGGTCCTGCTGATGCCTTAGGACTTGAGCTTTTATATTTTTCATATACTTGTAATCCTGCAATTCTTTAGTGTATAACTCTAAACTCCACACACAGTGTGAGCTGCTGCTGTCCCATTTTGGACAGACACAACAATTCCTCTCCAGGCCTGGCAATCAAGGACACCTCACTGCCTCAGGCCTGAGAGATGGAAACAAAAGTGAGTTGGGGGAGCAAACTTGGGGTAAATGACTTCATTACCTGAAGCTCTAGTTGGAAGATTAACCCCAATCTGCAAATGGACCAAACTGATCAAAGTGTGCAAACCTGTGACTGAACATTTTTTGGGTGCAGCCCCTGGGGGGCTTTGTCTGCCCTAAATGTCCCTGAAGACCCTTCACTACATAGAACTGCTTTTTATTCCCCTGATTTGTCTGGCCTCTGTTTTCAGGTAGCCCCAACAAGGCACCCCTGCCCCGGCTGTCAGGGACACCCTCTGAGCACACACCACACCCACCCTGCCCACCCGGGCACCTCCTCTCCAACCAGAAGGGCTCAGGTGACACTGCCAGCCCTGCCCTCAGTGCAGCCACCCCAGGAGCTCCCAGGCACCATCAGTGTCCCCAGCAGAAGCAGTGCTGATGCCTTACCTGTGCCTCTGTCCCCCCAAGGTGAGCAGCACCCACAAGGGGCCGGGCCGGGGCCGGGAGCAGCGCGTCCTGCTGATGGTGCTGGTGATGGTGGTGTGCTTCCTCCTCTGCTGGCTGCCCTGTGCAGCTGTGGCACTCACAGCCACCTTGGGGCAGCCTGGCCTCCTCACCCCTGCAGCCAGCATCATCCCAGCCCTCCTTGCCAAGAGCAGCACTGTCTACAGCCCCATCATCTACGTGTTTCTGAACAAACAGGTCAGTGAAACGCTCGCCTCCGTTCCTTTGGAGTCAGTGTACACAAGGAGTGAAAAAACAGCCAGGGGAGGTAAAGACAGCATCAGTGACATCATTCAGATCCATGAGAGGGCAGCTCTGGAAAAGGGCTCCAAGGAGCAAGTCTATTTGACAAATCTGCACTTTGGGAAGCTGGACGACCAACTCCACACACGTGCATATTGCAAATGACAGCTCCTTCCTTTCCCTGGCACAATTTGACAAAAAGAGAAGAAATCCGTGTTCTGGCAAGAGTGAAAGCACCAGAAATGGTCTGAGGTGACTCAGATACGTGAAGGCTGGTGAGGATGTGAGCTCCTGCTGCCCAGCTCCAGCACAGCACATTGCCCACACTAACTCCTCCTCTTCACAACACCAGCTCTCCCCTCCCTGACCTATTCTCTTAACCCCCCTCAAACCCTTCAGGCACTCCTTGGTCCTGCTCTCCCCTCCTAAGAGCTGGTGGGAGCCATGAGCAGTGAGGCTCTGCCTGAAGGCACTGCCAGAGGGGCTGGAGCAGGGGACAGCACACACCGGGCAGGAGCTGAGGTAGCCCCTTGCACAGGGACAGAGAATAAAAGTGAAGATGAGCAGAGATCTACAGAGAAAAACAGGGAGCATGAGAGCCCTTCAATCCCTCAGGCAGGTCCAGCTCCATCACCCCATGTGCTCAGGCACATTTCATTGAACTTGGCATTTCTGGGATTATAGCAGGTGCATCATTTGTTTCTCCGAGTCCAGCAAATCCTCCACTTGAAATGAATTTTGGAAGCTGTTAGGAAGCACAGACTATAAACTGCTGGCTCTCTCTTGAAAATAAATGATGATGGTAAAAGATTGATTTAAGTCTGGCTTAAATTAGCTGTGGGTGTTTTTACTGGGACATGAGAAATTCCCAGAAAGTTCCCATGACACCACCTGTGGGAATACACAGGTCAGATAGTGAAGCAGACTTAATTAGCATATCTAGTTTGATAACCAAGATGCCCTGGCGAGAACAAACAGGCCTTTGAAGATTACATAAGATAGGATTACATCTGTTTACCAGGATAAGGAAATGAAATTAAACCTTCCTGAACAAGATATGTTGTAAAATGCATAAGTTTGTCTGTACCATGCTTAACTTTATCTTTGTAGTAGTAAACATTAACCTTCCTAGAAATGGTATATAAGCTTTGGAAAAATCTCAGTAAAATCGAATTTTGATCACCGAATCAGGGTTCCTGTCTCTCATTCAATCGCCGATAACCACCCATCATCTCCACAGCACCCATCACCTCCACAGCACCCATCACCTCCACAGCACCCATCACCTCCACAGCACCCATCATCTCCACAGCACCCATCACCTCCACAGCACCCATCATCTCCACAGCACCCATCCCCTCCACTCACTGCCACAAACAGCCCAGGGAGTGCAGTCCCTCTCTGCAGAATTCCCTGACATCTTCCCTGGGATAGGAGCTCTGCTTTCCCTTCTCCTTTATTATTCACTCTTGAATAAACTCTCATGAGACCACCTGGAGCACTGGAGCCATCCCTGAGCAGGGGAAAAGCCCCAAGCACACCAACCCACCAAGGGTAACTCTGGCTCACCTCAAACACACCCAGCCCTGGTTAAACCCAGAGAGGCAATGCAGAAATCACAGGCTGATCCTGCCGTGTGCATGGGCTGCAAAGAGCACTCCAAAACAACACAGACTGTGCAGAGGAGTTCTCTACAGACAATTCTAAATTAATCTTTTTGCTAAAGAGCTTGCTGAGAGGCAGCAGCTGGACACAAATTAAACTGGGTCTATCCATGCCAGACTCCTGAAGTTCACCATAAACTTTTAGTGCTCCAAACACGCTTCATTTTGTTTGTGGAGGGGTTTTTGTGGTGTTTTTCTTAAACTCCACTTGGCTTCCATTGCTCAGTTAATATTTTAGCAGCAACCAGTGCTCAGGGGTCCATACCCAGTGCAGAATAGGAAGTCCAAAGTCTGGGTTTCTCTGCACTCAGCAGAGAACCTCGGAGCAGAAGATGCTGCAGCCACCCAGAAGGGCCAGGAGGGTGAAAGCAGGAGGTGTTGGTCATCCAGAAAACCACACTCAACACCAACAGCCTTCCTGAGGCTGTGGAAATCTACAGGAGATGCCTTGACAACTCACACAGCTGACATTGCCCTCTAATTCTGTGCTATTTCTAAAACAATTCTATGTCCAGGCTCCCCCCTACTTTGGTAAAAGCTCAGAAATCTCTAATCAGGCTGGATAAAAACCGAGAGCAGGCCAGACAAAATAACATTCACACGGAGGAAATGCATCCAGGCAAGGACTAGGTGAAGGTTAAACAGATTGAAGAGACTCTCAAGCTGAAACAGAAATTTACTGGGGATTAAACAGCTGCAGAAAGTACCTGGGAAGAGCCATGTGAGCCTGACCGACCATGAGGGGAGGGAGCAAAGCAAAAATGAGTAAACAGACAGCACTCCCCACAAGTTTTGAAGCTGCTTAATATTTCAGTGCTCATCAGAGGCTGATGAAAAATAAATGATTATTACAAAGCGTTTAACCCTGAGAAAATGCAGTTTCTCACTGAGAAAAAGGAACCTTAGGTGATGCAAAAATCGTGTAAAAATCTTGAAAAGCCATTTTCCCCAGCAAGGAAGGCTGCTGATGAAAAACCAGCGTGGTCTTTCGCTTGGCTGTTGACAACAAGAGTTGTCAGAGGTTGCTGCCAGCAGCTGTGTTGTACAAAGAATTACCAGTAGTGTTCTTTTGGACTGCTTAGGGTGGAGAGATCAGTTGTCAGCGTTTGACCCTGAGCTTTAGGGAGGCCATGCACACAACCCACAGCACCTAAAATGCCTGTTTTTGCAGCTACAGGCAGTTTCCTTTCCTTCATTCTCAGCACGTTCCCTCTGCTCTCAAACACACAGAATGTTTTGCCACGCAGCTGAAAAAATCCCTCCAGTTACAGATATTGAACCAACCCCTTCTGAGAGCTGAAACCAAGTTTCCATCTTCTCCCTGGTCAAACACAAACCAAACCAGCCAGCACCAGTTTCACTGGTAATTCAATCAGTTCAATCCATACCACCCTTTCAGCAAGGGGATATATCCACAGCCTGGCTGCATGCCAGCACCAGTGATTGTCAGCTGCCCAAAATTTCCGTGCCACAGCAGCGTTTTCATCAGCTCCTTTCTAGTACAGGATCCTACAGACCTGAAAGCAGGCTGGAGAGCATTCAGTCCCTTCTATTCTCTGCATTGCCACCAAGTCAGTAATATTTGTAGTCAATAAAAACACAGAACAACTGTTTCAGGCCTGTCACCTGCCCCAGAATTTTGTTCATGGCTCTCTCATTTTTTTTTCTACAAAACATTTCAACCCTCAGTACAAAAAATGACCACACCCATGTTGTTCCAGAGCTAGCCCAGGAACTTAATGAATGCAAAGAGCATGAGATAAAGCCAGCTTTAAACCCCGAGGTGAATGACATCCCTGCTAACTCGCTGTTCCCTTGCTGTGGCAGTTTTACAGGTGCTTTGTGGCTCTCCTGAGATGCAACAAACCCACCGTGAGCTCCTTGCCCAGGTTGAAAAAGCAACAACAAACCCCAGGTTCTAAAGAGCTTCTGCCAAAACCCAAGCAAGCCCACCCAGCCCAGAGCAGAGACCCAGAGCGGGGTGCTGCAGGAGAGCTCCAAGGAACAACCTGCCCCTGAGGAGAGGAGGCAAGCAGGCTCTCCAGGAGGGAATGATCAGTTTGCAGACCTCTCTGCCAGGTTTGGATTATGCTCCTGAAAAAGCCTCATGTTGCTTTCCAATACCAACCTGAACAGACTAGGAAGAACTGTGCAGTTACAAAGTAAAGCTCTACTAAAATTTAAAGTATGTGTATTGGTTGTGTTTCAAACTTTAAAAATTGCAGCTGAAGCTTAGGAAAATAAGTATTTTAGGGACTTTTCTTTCTAGTTATCAGCTTAGAAAGTCACTGCCCCAAAAAACAACTTCCTGCCACCACTCAGTGAAGAAGCAACTCTGGGTGCACAGCACTCAGCTGGGGAAGTCCTTGTCCCTGGAAATCTGCCCATTTGTGAGAATCAGGAGAAAACAAGAGTGGTTCCAGCCCTTTCCAGAAGCCTGGGGCTGAGGGCATGTGTGGAGCCAAAAGGGCCAGCCAGGCAGTGAGGCTGTGAGCAGTGAAGTGCACCAGGGACAGCTGCAGCCCTGGGCAGCAGTGGGAACAGAGGGGTTCACCCAGAACACTCCCTGGGACCCCATCAGGAAACTTGGGTGGGCACCTTGGGCAGGATCTTCCTCCTGGAGNGAATCAGGAGAAAACAAGAGTGGTTCCAGCCCTTTCCAGAAGCCTGGGGCTGAGGGCATGTGTGGAGCCAAAAGGGCCAGCCAGGCAGTGAGGCTGTGAGCAGTGAAGTGCACCAGGGACAGCTGCAGCCCTGGGCAGCAGTGGGAACAGAGGGGTTCACCCAGAACACTCCCTGGGACCCCATCAGGAAACTTGGGTGGGCACCTTGGGCAGGATCTTCCTCCTGGAGCATCCTTGGCAAGGAAGGGAGTGGTGGTGTCTCCTCCAAAAGCCTTGGACAGCCTCAGAAGGGCAGCTGGGGGAAGAATTACAAACAAACAAACAGGGAACAACCTTCTCCCTCATTAACTCTGAGCACAATCTCAATCATCTGACAATATTCTCACCCCAAA